>JAANSM010002921.1:0-13936 GCA_036850725.1 Orchesella villosa | reverse complement strand
TTAAGGAATTTCACTTTGATGGGTTTAAATTTATTTTTAGCGAGGAAACTCAAGCTGGTTTTGAGCGATGGAAAGTATACGATCAAAGTTTGGTAGACTTTTGTACTGTAAAGGACGAAATAGATTCAGACATGCAGTACGTCGATTTGCTTCTTAATCCTGAGAGGTATACTGGTTATAAAGGCCCTTCTGCCATTAGAGTGTGGGATGCAATTTATAAAGAGAACTGCTTCAGATCCCTGTAAGTACATCCATTTATTTTAATTGCTCTTTCTGTCACGATAAAATAGTATGTAGCATTCATTTTTATGGTTTTTAATGATTCAACAGGGGTGCATCTAATTCACTAGGTCCCTTTGGAACTGACTCCAGCGAAGGTATAAAAAATAGTTATATACAGCCGCTAAATGTTTAGCTCATCTTATTTTTATATGCGTAGTTATAATAACTCATTGTATTCGCATTTCAGAAGTGTGCATTGAGAAGCGTACGTTTTATCGGGCTATTTCTGGACTTCATGCCAGTATCAACACTCATTTGAGTTCCAAGTATTTGCTTTCAGGTATTCAAGAACTTTAAGTATTTGTGTAAAACTTTTTAGTTTAAGTGTTATTGGAAAAGGAATGGATACAAATGACAATGTTTGACACTATTTTATCGTTGCTTTCCATTTACCTCCTTTGTTTCTAGATTCATCAGGATCGTTGTTCAAAAAAGGAAAGCCGGAACCCGAATGGGGTCTCAACGTAACGGAGTTTCTTAACCATTTTGAAAAACCAGAAGCTCGAAAAACAGGCTTTCCATGGCTCAAAAATCTTTACTTTCTCTATCTCATGGAATTGAGAGCTATTTGGAAAGCGTCAACATTTCTTCGGAATTTCGATTTGTACACTGGAAATTCCGAAGATGATGCTGACTTAAAGGATGCTGTCAAGGACCTTTTAACTGTTGTTGGTAACTTTCCCTCTCATTTCGATGAAAAGGCACTATTTTCAACGAAGGATTCTATGAAACTGCGTTCAGAGTTTCACGAGAGATTCACAAATATCACGCGCATTATGGATTGTGTTGGATGTCAAAAATGCAAACTGTGGGGAAAATTGCAGGTACATATGAACCAAGAACGAACGATTACTAAAGTATGACAAGTGATTGCTTTTACTTAAAAGTAAACTCGTGTTTATTTTTTTTAAATACTCACAGGTTAAAGGACTAGGTACAGCACTGAAAATTCTGTTTTCAGAACCACCGAATTTCACGAGAGGGCAGCAGGAGTTTCTTTCTCGAAATGAGATTGTTGCTTTATTTAACGCTTTTGGAAGGTAATTATTGAAAATATCCATTGCAATTTTTTATGCTTAAATTATAAAGATTACTTGCAATATTCTGTGTTTATTTTCCATTTCAGGCTATCAGAAAGTATTCACCAATTGGAAAATTTCAGGAGAATGATTGGACCGGGTGGGAAAGGAGGATGATTGCGTGCTAGTTAATTTAATTTTAGTAAACTTCCCTAATTATAAAATTACATAAAATTATTTTGATAGGTATCAACTGCATGCCGTCGTCACCAGACCCAAAGGCATAAATAATTATCTCTATCGTGTGTGGCTGAGACTCGAAGGTTGAAGTTGAAGCATGTCTAACATCTAACCCTTTAAATGAGGATCGGTTTCTCTCATTCGAATTCTTGAGTATAGCCAATGTCCTAACAGTAGAGAGGATAACAAGGATAATATAAAAGCAATGATGAACGATTATCTCTAAGTTATCTTGGACTTGCTGGACAGATAATTGGTCGAAAGCAGGATTCTAGTGGAGATAAAAAATAACGGAATCTAAAGTATTTTCCCCATGTCAATGTAGTCACTTTGTCTGTGATATTTATTCCTTTTTTTTTAAATTTCATGATATCGTTCAGCATGTAGGATACTCTTATGAAGCACTCCATGTATGTTTGCACTTTATTCGCTATACTCGAGAACTATATATTGCTTTTTCGTTGATTTTTTTTAATTACAAGCAAAAGCAAACGTTTCAATGTGAATTGCATTGCATATTGCGTTGTATGTGGACTGGAAGGCAGTTTATATTATGTACATGTACGTGTGTGTCAAAGAAGCAAACAAAATCTCATGTAGGATGTAGGTAGGAATAGTAGAAGATGTGATATATATATATATATTCAAATGTCCCGACGAAATGAAGGACTGATATTAATTGATATTCACTATTCAGGTGGCATTATTCATATTGTTGATTCATCAGCCAAAGCTAGAAACAATGCGCTCGGAGTATTGACAGAAAAGGTTGGGACTGGGAGCTAAAGCTAAAAAGTAGTAGGTGAGAATTAGTTTTTCATGAATTTTAATATGAACTACTAAAAAAATAGCTTCTTTAGGAACGTCTATGCAATGAAGTAATTAATAGATTTTAATAGCATAAATCATATGGAGATTCATAATATATGGAAAATAATTATACAGGACGTCTCATGATATAAATATGTTTAAGGAGTTTAGTTTACTTTACATTATTTACTGGTATCACGAAAACAGAAAGGTGCAACCACAACCCTTTCCAATTGTTCCCGATAATTGCTTTATGCAAGTTGTGCAATAAACCATATAACATTATCCTCAATATATAATGTTTATGCCGTAATATAATTCCCAAAAAATTAACTGTCTGCTAGTCTTCTTGTCTTCGTATTATTTTGAAAATTACGTATATAGGTGACAGATTTTTCAGTGTACTTCTGCATGCTTTTGCCATCTTTTATTCACTCTAAGTTGAAAGCTGAAATCTTAATCTATAGCAGTACCACAACCACAATGCTGAAATTGCACTAAAAGTGTTTTTTCGTCGCTTTAAATCCTCTTGTAGTCTGACTGATGAAAATTTCTTTCCTTGTGAATAAATGTAACAACAATTATGTAAAAGTATACGTTAGTGCGCACGAGAACGAAAGAACTGCGTGTATTGCTTTAAATGTTATATTCAAATTATGAATTTTATATTTGTTATAGTAAAAAAAGTAAATAAAACCAGAATTTTGTAATCAAATTGGACCGACTCGCAGCGTTGAAGGTATGAATTTATTAGACAATCCAGAAATTGAATATAATTGGTCAACACCATAATAAGTTGTAAAGGTAGTGGACAGCCTAGTAATGTTCACGTCACTGTCAGTCATCATATCATTAACAAAGTAAAATATGGACGAGAGGGAACAGATCCAGATCTTCATGCCTCAATTTTAATAAAACTCCAAGACGAACAATTGAATGGAATGGTTTGTTGGTGCCAGTGTCAAATCAGACGTGTACTGTCCATTGCATTTTGTCTAGATATCTTGTCTTATGCTATTTATTCCATATATTCCATTGTTATCTCATGGCTATCATGTATGCACAGAACAAAAAGTTGATTGAAAGGTGTAATAATATTTGGAATTTCAAATTCAAAGGAAACTTGCGACTTGGTTTGGTACACAGCACAGAAGAGCAGTAGTTGTTGGTCTGCGCACCTTTGAGCTCCGTCGGGAAGGACGAATAATATCAAATATGAAATATATAAAAAAGTAGAATATAAAGAAGCGAGTAGGAATTAAGAATATACTGACTTATGTGTATGTTACCACCATGGTAAAAAATAAGAAGATTGAAAGTGGCGACGGCGGAGACTTGAAGGATCAATCTGGTTTCATTGTTAGAAGCAAAAGAGCTCCTTATAATGAGCTTGATTATCAGAAGCGAACCCATGTAGATGAAGTATTTGAATTGGAGTAAAAAGCATAAATGATATAAAACTTTCAAGTTTCAAACAAAAGTTTATGTTTTCAAATAGAAACTAAGCCATATAATCCAATTTTTACAGCGAGGAGAACATTAAATTCTTGTTTTTATGAATAATTGCAGACATTCACTATTACTCATAATAACACTTGGTAGAAATTAATGAGTCAATATACTACATAAAAAACATTTGATATATTGTATTTCAACGCTAAAGAATCCGAAAACACTCATTATAACATCATAAAGTGTGTGAAAAGCAGTTGACAGCTCTGACTTTGTAATTTTACCTTTTTGTTTAATTTTTTTTTGTTGCATTCGGCTGTGTGAAATTTGGCATGAGACGAGAGGTGGTATTTTCATTGTTGTTACCAGTTGTCAATTTCATTTAAAGTTGTTTTATTTCTTCCTCAANGGCTGTGTGAAATTTGGCATGAGACGAGAGGTGGTATTTTCATTGTTGTTACCAGTTGTCAATTTCATTTAAAGTTGTTTTATTTCTTCCTCAAATTAGTAATTATAACTTTAATGCATTTGCAATCCCAGTTATTTGCCACGCAGGCAGCATGAAGCATTACAATTACAAAAGAATTTCTTACATTGGACATTCTACCAAGAGAGAAAGATATCAATCAGAATCATATGCGTTATGGGTTGATGTTGATGATAGGCTGATGCTCGAGTAAAATGCTATAAAATTTCATTAACCTTATTATTATAAGAATAATTTATTACCGTATTTTATTCACCTTTTGCAAATTAACAAGTTTTTTCTTTTGCTAACTGTTAAAGGATCGTAGATTGAGAAGAAGAAGGGAAGAAGTTAGAAATTTCAATATTCGGGGAACTTAAGACTACCAAAAAAGCCAAGAAGTCATTGTCATGTTATGCTTTTGTATTGAAAAAGAAAGGAATAGAAAGCAGTGAAGTTGGATGGACATTATTATTATCTGCATGGGCATTTGGATATATTTGCGAAGTAGCTTGTAAAACACTCATCACAAAAATCTATTAGCTTTTGTCAATCATCTTATTTACGAACTGATTTCCATTCCTTCATAAATTGCAATGGACAGCTAATATGGCTACTTACTGCATACCAAATACACATTTCTGACAAGAGCATAATATATATATAGCGGCAGAGCCGTTGATTTTTGTGAGTTTCTTTCTATTATTAATATTATTGTGAAAAAGCAGGCGGTTATAACATTCTCTCTTTGATGATAATGGTAAAATTTGATTGAGGTAAAAAGAAGAGGATGAGAAGAAGATGAAATATGCTATGATTTTTTTTATTAAATGTTTGGAATAAGTGCAAATGAAAAGAGACACCCGCTGCGTTTCCAATATTTTTGAGTATTGTTATCGTGCTTTCAATATTACCTCATTGTTCATGCATATAATGAATCTGTAGAGGAATTTTTCGTGGAATAGAAATTGCCATTGGCTGCTGTTTCTGGTGATCATGATGATGATGAGAATGACATCAAGTCAATTTTCAAATTACTGCATATAAGCGCAAGCACTTCTCTCTACTTGCAATTCAATTCGGTGCTCCGCAAGCAAATTTTTAGTTCCATTTCCATACTTGATGATGAAGAAGATGATGAGCATAATGAAATGAAAAATCTTCATTTTCTAATCGGCTTGACTTCTGGGTTTTCTACTGAACTTTAGACATTATTGGTTTGTGTCACCATAAATTTTGAAGCACACACTGAGCTTATATATACTTGCATACAATTTCAAAGTTTTCGTCTCAAACTTTTGTAATATACCTATTCAATGTTGTAGTTCATGTTCACATATAAAATATAATATATTCAATGTATAAAATACATTAGATTCTCCACCAATTTTCAAAGGCTAATTAACTAAATAGTTGTCAAGAAATACAGAAAATTGCATGCGCTCTCCCCTCAAAAGCGCTAGAAGACAAGAGAAGAGAAGACAAGTCCTGCTCTTATTTCACAATTTAAAAAAAAAAAGACAAGGCAATTGTGGACTAAACGTTTTTGATATGATGTGAAGTGATGTGATGTTGGATGTGTAGGTACAACTAAAAAGATACGAAGACAAAAGAAGAGATGTCGAAAACCATGTTGCAATTTAGTGGACGTCGTGCACTCAAGCTTGTAGCAGTTCGCGTAGTTCACGTGCCTGTCCCACTGAACGCATAACGTATAAATTAGCCTGTTAAATACAAATAAAAGAAATAGCCCCATCAATTCAAATCACATCACATCACCGCACACACCACACTACCACCAGCTCCCCTTCAGTCAGGCCAAAAGTAGAAGAGAGTCAAGTCATCATAATTCACTATTATTTTTTTTAGAAAATATTTTCCTTCTACACACCATCTATATATATATCTATAATCTATATATATCTACATAATATTATAAATTTTTTTTATTTCTTCTTCCTTAGAGGAGTTCGTGAATTTCGTGCCTGTCTATTTAGCAAATAAAAGTTATGATGATTATAATGATGTTGATGATGATAATGATGAATATGATTATATTTTGGGCATGTTATGTGTGTTTTCCTATTATATATTAGCCTTTGAATGGGAATAATGATAGAGAGGGCTTATATCGATTACTTATTTCCTTCATTTAATTATCAAGATTATCATAATAATATTTTTATATCTATAATATATAGTAATTTTTTATAATATATATATATATTCAATAATATTTCGCAAAATTAAAGGATTTCAACTTTTCCACTTGTCTTCTTCTCTGAGGCTTTGCGCATTTCATGTAAAGTCATAATCATAATGATTTAATGACTCGTGGGCTAAAGTAGTTGACCAAGAAGAAATGATGCTATACCAATCCAATAATGTATGAATATATTATGCATAGTGAACAACTACTTTATACCACAAAACAACACATCAACAATCAGCATCTTGTGTGGATCTATCAACACAACAAAAGCAAAAAGTGTATAGCTAAAAAAAAGTTTGCTTCTCCTTCTCCCTCTTCTTCTCTCTCTTGTTATAGAAAGATGAGCATCAATAATGAGACATGAGCATGACTGCAATTAGCAGGATTTCAAGGGGAAATTAAATGCCAACTTTTTTGAGTGGTTAGTAATTTACATAAAAATTTACTAGATGTACTGTAAGCACGTAAACATTAACGTGCTTGGCTAGCCACAGTAATAAGTGTGTGTGATTTGAATAGGAAAAAAGTGAATCTTATTGTTTTCATCGAGGAAAAAACAAGATATTAATAAGTGGCCAATCAATACCTCTCTCTCTCTCGCTCTCCTCAATTGGTTTATAATCTGATGAACTTCGTCATCAAATGATAATATAACATGTGTATTTGCTTGTTTATTTGCTTGATGAGAAATAAATAACTTTTCTAATCAAAGGCCGAGTCGAGTCACTAGTGAAAGAAAAAAGAAAAGAAAGGATGATTTTTTACACAAGAAGACAAGAGAAAGAAAGGGACGATACTACTGAAGACGAAGAATCAAAATGCTAAACTGGATTATTACTCAATCTTCCTAACTGAAACTGCCAAGTCATATTGGGGTAATGAGAAATCAAGTTCAATTTGTTCATAGGGAACCGTCTCTCGAGTTCTTGAGTCTCGCAAAGACTTTTTATAACAGCGCTTGCGCTTCTTTGTTGAGAAATCGATAATAATTTATGAGTGTACATTCAACATTAAATGCTCTCTCCTGTTATGCACTTTGGGGCATCGAGATATGATATGATGATGATGCCTCTGTTTCTGGATTGATGTTTTATGTTGTTGAGAGAGAGGATTCGGCGATATTATAAAGTCCAATTTGTAAATGTGTTGTAATGACTGTTGTGATTGAGTCTTGCGTAAAGTAAAGAGCAAAAGAAAGAAAATTAGTTCAGCTGATTAGCTTCATATAATGTGGCTTGTGTACTTCATATCATTTTATTGCTGTGAGCATGCTGAGCTGGTGGAGGAGAAGTACCTTTTGGTGGTTGGACGTTGGAAGTCAAAGAAGAAGAAAAATGAAGAAGATGATGATCATGTTCTCTCTTGTTTCTTGTGCTTAATGATATCATGACAGCCCTTCAGCTCAAGATCATTAATGATTCTTTCACTTCAATTCAACAGTTTAGTGTTTAGAAACAAAACAATTGAGGGCATTTGTATTTGCAATTGCAATGTTGAATATAATATGTGTTTACAGAGAAGCCAATTGGAAGTATTATTTGTTTTCCTTGAGAAATCATTGCATTGTAATGAGGCACAATTGGAAATAGAGAAATAAATGATTTGAACTGAATTCGTTTTTAAAGAGAGCTACCCCTTAAGGCTCCATCTTAAACGGTTTGGCTCACGACACGGCATGATCTTAGGCAAATGGGTTGAAACCAATATACACAGACACGTGTGCTATCTTTTTGTGATTAAGACGCCGAAAACCAATCTTTAAGCATTTTTAATAATTTATAAATATGGCAGATAGTCCTCAAAGCCACAAGAAAGTTTGCTTGACATAGTATGTTCAAATATTGTTTCAAATACTGTATTTTTATTTTTAGTTCATACTTTATGTGTTTTTAGTTCATACAATTCATCTAATTTTATCCCACTGTAGTGTTGACCATTAAGGAAAACTAAAGTTTCAAAAACTGAAACTAATCAAATGTGAATTTGGACTTAAACTCAGAAATGTACGAATACAAACTTATATCTCAACACTTCTAACGACAAAAGAAGAACTAAACTACAACATAGCCATAGCCCAAGGTTTTTTTGGTAAGTAGACGAGAAGGGGTAAAATCGTGATTGAAAATTAAAATCTGACAACTTAATCAACTTTTGCTCTGCTCATTCTCCTCTTCTTTGATACATAATAATAATAACAGCAGAAGCAACACTAGAAATTAAACAGTAAGTTTTCTCTCTTGAGAAAGATACTAGATCTCTCATTCTTATTCATTTGCTGTACATCACATCGCATCATAGCACCATACACCATAATCAACTAGCCAAATACCAAACCATCAAACTACCATTTGCATTTGCTTGCTCGTCTGCTTTTTTATTCATATATTATCTCTTCTACTTTGCTAATACTACTATATATAATATGCAACATTATTTTAATAAAAGTAAGCATTATATAGTAGAAGTATACATGTATAGTATTTATTCGAGTTCAACACTACTGCTATTTTTTATTATTCAGATGTACGGGAATGAAGCAGTTAGAATAATTACTATTATCTTTGTTTGCATCACCATCGTCTTCATCGTCATCATCAGCAGCAGCAGCAACGCAAAACGAGCTTTATCCTCATTTCTGAAGACGTGCAAACTTCCTTGATCCGTTTTAGGTTTTATGAAGAACCTAAAGAAGCAAGAAGCCTTATAAGCCTTAAAAAGTTTAGTTATACTACCTGTAATGTATGCAACTATAAACGGGCTTGCTACACAATCAACCACAAACGTAAATGGAGAATCATTTTGGGTGACATTTTCAAAAATTAACTCTACCAAACTTTGTTGAGATGAGTGAATTATACATCATCAGAGAGTCAAGCAAACTTTTCCCAAAACCCAGGCAGTCAACTGTTTTTTCATTCATCCAATTAAGCAACTGAAGATATAAAATATATAAAAACTCATGTATTCAACGAAAATTAAAATAAAATATGAATTTCAAGTCAACGATAACAGCAGCTACGCAGTTGATTCTTCATTTTACTTACTCCGCATTTTTACCTTTTTCCATCTGCATCTTCATTCCGTTAAATTTAGCAGAATTTCTCTTGATAAAAAAAATTCAGCTGCTACAGCCTTTCGAAGATGCGACTGAGGAAGGATGATGTGGCGAACAAGTCTCTAACGAAATGGAATGTTTCATTTTCGCCCAGTTTTTTCTTTTACATTTCATCAAGAATGTCAACGAAACGGTAACACTGCGTCTAAAGGAAACGGTTCAAGATTTCAAGAAGTCTTCAGCGCGTTTAGTTACATATCTTTCTCTACTTTTGATTCCTTCGTATTCTTATAAGACCATATAAACTACCGCTTCTCTTCTTACTCTCATCTCACTCTAGCCCTTGGTTGATGACGACCACTCATCATTTCTCTCTCTCTTAAATATGTACATCAAGAATGTAATCTTATGTTTAACGTTTTGTAACGTTACACATCTTTTTCTGTTCTCTAGTCTCTCCCTTAGAGCGCTACATGATTTTCTTGGACACGATAATGATAATAATAATTACCAATTACGAAATGGAGCCATTTCCTTGGGAGATTTAGTGAAAGAGATAAGACATTTTTATAACAACTGCAGCAGGAACGCCATACGCAATGCAATTCAAAAACTCTCTCGAGGTATTTCATTGGAATGAATCCCAATAAAAATACTACTTCGCACAAAACTCTCTTGGTGTTATGTGCATTGTTATCAAGTATAACACACGTTATATATTCATTGCTATTCTTTGTAAAGTATTGTACTTGCGTCACGACACAATATAGCTCAACAAAAGGAATGAGTATAATGGACTTTTTTGGCTGCCAAATAATGAGTGGAAAAGACGCGCTGTTAGCTATGATTCTAAGTTGAA
Source organism: Orchesella villosa (assembly GCA_036850725.1). Lineage (NCBI taxonomy): Eukaryota > Metazoa > Arthropoda > Collembola > Entomobryomorpha > Orchesellidae > Orchesella > Orchesella villosa. The sequence goes on along the minus strand of JAANSM010002921.1, from coordinate 3,541 downwards.
TATTAGAATCTGATAGCATATAGCGTTCTCTCTCTGGCTCTGACTGTGCTTGTGCTATATAGTCTCTTTTTGTGTCCAGCTCGAGAGCAATGTCAGTCTTTTCATACACGAAAATCAGAGCAGTATAGATACCAACTTGGCTATTTTTCTTTCAAAAGGAATTGTTTTATGTATATTTTTTCTTGGCAAAACAAAAATACTCTCACATAGAGAACAATATAAAGTTATGTAGGACGAGAACAAAATGAGAATTTCAAATATAGTTGCTTGATAGTAATTTCTGGTTGTTTGTTGGTAGCGAGAAAAGTGAAGTGTGGTGTATGTGAAATGTAGAAAATAATAGTTTTGATCAAAAGCTACGTTTGACGCTGCGTTGAAATGCACTACGATGGAATACTTTTATGTTATGTCCGATGCCTATATGTATGCTTGGTTGGTCAACTTTGTCAGTTGGTTGTTCGTGGGAAGAAAAATGAATGAAAGAGGGAGAGATATCATTTCATATTATTGGGTAATAATAATAACTAACAACTATACAAACTACGAACTACAAAGATTACACATTTCTTCTCTCCTCATCTACTACTCATATTGCTTTGTTTTATTTCACAAACGGAATTCCTATAATTCATAGAAAGTTGATATACTTTTATGTTGTACTTGTGTGCAAAATTTTACGCAATGGAAGTAATGAGGACATGGTCAGATATATATAAGGTGTATCTAGGTATAGCTGAAATATTGTGCATGACACGTTTTTTTAAAGAACGCCTGTAAAATATGATATCAAGTCATTATTTGTCAGATCACTCATCAGAATATGTCTTGTCTTGTGCGGCTTGTTAGTTGTAGTGTAGCTATACTTATATTAAACATTAAACGAATGATATTTCGTTGAGGAGAAACTTTAGCTGGTGCTGCGAACGAACGACTCATCTAAATCAATCAAAATAATATGATAAAAGGCGAAAATACAAAGAAAACATAAAATGAGACACCCGATTATTGCTTGTTGCCGGAAAGAAAGTCTCATATCTCCCCATCAGTTGAATGTGGACATCCATTCACGAAAGGCAATTTAATTCACAATACATGAATAAAACCTGAAGCATCACTTCGCCAAAACGTATGACAATCTCAGCGCAATGCCTACGCTTTCTTTCTAGTAGTAAAAAACTATACAATGAACATATCTACATAAATGTCTGGATTGTTTCGATATTAAACTTCTCTCGAGTAGAATCAATCTTCAATACAAATAGGACAATTGAACATTCTTATTTTATAGCTTATCTTAATAGGAAGTCCACAAAGTTTTTATGAAACATAAAAACAGCCTTTGTATTATATTAAAAAATTTGAAACTTATCAATGAACATCTTCCTCTTTCTTTACACTTTGTATTCTATTTACTAGCATTTGATTCATTGCTTTAGTTTATAACGAGATGGTGAAATGATTTGCAAATTGTCATCCCCCTTTTCACAACAGAATCAAATTCTCTCAAAAAATATTCATATGCCTCTTGTACCACGTGGAAAATACAGTTAAAAACGCGACATTTAATGTGTTCCTTCCTTGTAACATGCTCCGGGATCCTTATTTTTCAGAAAAACAATCTGCGCAAATAGTGAAAGCTAAAGCAGCCAAGACCGGTGAGTGACCAACGATCCGATCAAAAATTGAGACATTTGAGAAGTCGTTTGCAAAACCTGTAAAGGTCGCACACAGCTATGTAAAAATAGTCATTACGTCAAATGCTAACAATAAAAACTTTTTTAAGTCATAAAAATCTTATGTGTTTCAAGCTTCTCTCTCATATTTTCTGGTTCTTGCCCATCAAAAAATCCCCGCAAAAGGGTAAAAGATTAACTCTACAATTTCCTATGTTATGTTACAGCATTTTTACAACAATAAAAACATTTGCGCCAAAGCCAAAGCCAACCTTACAGAGATCGGAATTGCATGATGTTAATGCTACAGAAGACTGCAGAATGGAACATTTTGAATTTTGACGGAGGAAAAAGAAGACACATCAAAATCTCTCTCTCGTCTCATAGTGAGCTCAACTCAGCGCACTTCTTTGCTCCATCACACTCTTCTAGTCTGGTAATAAAAACTCAGCGATATCAGTATCAGTGACAATCATTTAATGTAACGGGCTAAACAAATAAATCAACTCAAGACTGTCCCGGCAAGAGTCACGAAATCACGATTAGATCAAAATCAAATATTTTCACTGACTGACTTGTGCCTATCGTCGTGAAGAAGAAAAAGATGCTCTTCTTTTCTACTTTTTTTACATAGCTCCACACATTGTTACAGATTACATCCATATGTATATCTATATAATGCCTATATGAGCGCATCCTCCCATACCTTAAGTTTTTACCCCGATGATAATGACTACACTAATGGTAATAATGATGATACTGTAATAACAACAGACGCTGAACGCATCAGAGCAACATCAAATCATCATAGTCCTCTTCGTCTGCAGCTGCTCAAGAAGAAGATGCGAATGACAAAGTTTTGAAGTTGTGAATTGTGATGCATATAACTTTTCTTTATTGTAGTTTGTAGTTGCAGCCAAAAAAAAATCTTTTCCACATGTGTTTGTGTCGCTTAAGAAAGGATGACATTCTATCTCCTCTTCCGTATGACAATATCTTTTAAGAAGAAATTTACAATTGCTCAAGCTAGCTTTGACTATTATTATCACCTTGCCTTTGCTACGATCTTGGATTCATTTTTTCCCTTGAACATTGAACTAACACAGGATAAGAGAGAAACTATACTAGGCTGATATCAATGGCAAAGATTCGTGTAATATTTTAATTGTCCTCATTTTTACAGAAGGGAACTTACAAGTCAATAATGATATGATGGTTGTGATAAGGAATAATAATAGTTTATAATATCCCTTTGGTTCACTTCATATGAAAACAAATTTACAAAGCGGATTGAGAGTTTGAGAGTCCTCCTTTTTTCTATAATGAAACCTAGAATGAGACACAAAGAAAGAGAGTGACGAATAAAAATTTATGGATGTTTGATGTTTCTCTTCTTGTACCTCATCTTCTTCTTGTTAATAATCATTTCCTCTAGCTTGCTTTCCTTTGTTATTGTTATTATTACTGATGTATCTATATATAGTACGTCTACCTCATTTTGAGATGGTAATTCCCGTTTTATTTCTGCTCCTCGGACGCTGCTTAGCTTGATAACTTGATATCTATCATGGAACATATTTATACATGAGTATTTAAATTAAATAAGGTGACTGGTGAAAAAAGCCAATAAGCAATTTTTCTCTCCCGTGTTATATATATGTTATCATATCACATGTATCAATGCAAAAAAATAGGTACAAGTAAAAAAGTTGTATTGTTGTTGTTATTGATTGTTATTCACTGGATTCAAATGAAATGGGAAATATCTGAAATTTTAATCTCCTCTACTGTTGTGTGTGAATGTCATACATCATGCTTTGGATAAGTACGACATGATACCTTTTAAAATTTAAACTTTTTTAAGTCAC
>JAANSM010002920.1:0-13936 GCA_036850725.1 Orchesella villosa | reverse complement strand
AAAATTGCACAATGTGTTGTTTTGTGTGGGGTTGTAAAATCCGCATAATTTCACGAGTTTTGTGATTAATATTTGCCAACTTTACAAACTTATACAAAACCATACAAAAGTATAAGAGCAGAGTTGGGGTGTGTATATCTAACTATTTTCACAATTATTTAGAAGATTTCTAGAAATGTGGAAAAGTGACAAGTATTATGAAAGTGAGAAAAGGAGTGGCTGAAGTTAAACATTGAAGCTAAAGGTAGTTTGAGTCTCGACTTGTTTGTTTGTTTGTAATGATGACAGGAGAGAACACAAGGGAACAATTACTTATGTGTGTGCAATGCACAACCTAAAAACAAAAGAGCAAGAGAAGCAGAAGCAGTAGCTCACCTATGGATAAAATATGAAGGAAAGTAAGAGAGCAATCAAGCACTTCATATAAAGTATAGAGCTGCTCATTCGAGTTGCTTTTTTCCATAAAGAGGCAAAGCCAGGATTAGGTTCATCATCGTTTTTTACTTGTCATTTTGTTTTGCAAAGGAGGAATGTCTAGATCTTTCGGGAGTAAAGAGTTGGATGTTGAATTGGAGTGGTCTCATGAGTAATATGTGCCTATTGAAGAATCTTGATATGAAACCGAAGTAGAGATGTAGAGGTACATGCTGTTTTTGTACTTATAAACTAAGTTGGAACTCTATGAGCTAAGTGCTCTTAGAAAAGAGCAGGTTGGGATTGGGATTGGAAGCTGTAGCTCTTATACTTTTAGCGTAAGAAAGGAGAAAGGTTAGCTAATCTCCCGATCTCGACTTGATCTCGAGAGACAAGCTAAAAAGAAGAGTGTATCGTGTAAGAAAAATGCTTGGGCTTCTCATGTGTTTGCAGTAAAGTGTGCTGTGCACACACAAAAAATATCTTTGGAAAAATTTGCTGAGCAATGCAAAATGAAGTCGCAGACTTGCTCGGTTTGTATTTAGGTTGAATAGAAGGTACCATTTTTAAATAAGCTGATGATATTGAATGCTGGATGTCGAATGTCGACGTCGAGCTAGATGTTACACTCCTTTTCTTTTTCTATGAAGTAAGAAATATTGATAAGAATTTTATTGAAAGCGAATATTAAGAATATATGAACTCACAAGGAAAGTTAGCAAGTGTATACCAATTATTATTATTATTATTATTGTGCTTTATTGCAGACTAGTTGTAACAAAAGAATTACAAAGCGAGTCCATATCAACTAAATAACTACGGTTCAGTTCAAAACAACAACAAACAATGTCTGTAGATATGTTCTTATGATATTTGCTTGTATTTGCTACGTGGTAGGTGATTGGGCCACCTGCAAAAAAACTATACATCGTAACTTACTTTCTGCACCTCTGTCAATGACGTTTAAAGTATTGCAATTTTCAATACGGTTATAGAGCTGAGTGATGTAATGTTTTGCCCTGGAAAATGAGAACCAGTTGAAACGGGGACTGGGAAGATTTTGCTACTTTTCTCAAAACTTCAGTGCGCTATGCTATTACAAAGACAACAGTTTTTGCCATGAGGCTTTTCATATTATATTACTACAAGTTTTATTTCTAATCTGTTAAGGTAGTATTTAATTTATTACAATTTGTACAATAGTATTGTCGTCAAAATCTTACACTTCTGGAACAATGACAAAATCGGTAAATGTTTAGTTTTAATGCTTCCGGTTATAAAGAAAGTAATGTGCATTAGTAACAATAATTATTTTTAGGTAATATTTCAACCGTTTAAGATGAATATTAATTCCGACAACAAGATGTTTACGATTGAAAACAGTAAAAACTCATAAGTTTTCTAATTTCATGATAGTTTACTGGTGAATTACATCATAAGATCATGTGTGTTTTAGTTTGATTTGACTGTCACTCAACTGAATTTTTAGCAAATAATAAATTTTAAGATAACTAGATTCATCGGGCTTTTTGCATGTGGGGCCTGTATTAAGTAAATGTTGAGTTCATGAAAATTTGCTGTGTAATCAGCCCTAAAGCTGTACTGTCTGCTATCAACACGCGACATCTTATATCATTATCAACATAGCGTCTACAGGCTATGATTGTACCAGTCTAAACTTTTTATGCAACACTTGTGTAAGTAAGTACATATACATACATACATAATATTATATTTTCGATAACCTATTTAAGAAACACTCACCTCATTCAACTCAGCAATTCAATCCCATTTGAAACTCAACTCAAATCTTGAATCTTCCCTTTAAATTACATTTCTACATGCAACCATACGTGAGCATAGCGAACTATATAGGTGATTGTGATTGGATTGGTTGAAATAAATTTGGTACCTGCTCTGCTACCTACTACCTATACCTAACAAAACCTACTAGCCTATCCACACTCCACTCTCAACTCAAAATAACATTCTCTATCCAATTCTTCAAAAGATTGAATTTAATTCAAGCTTTCAAGCTCTTCACTTCATTTCATTTTCATTCCTCATCTTTCTTCCCCTTCCCCTCTTCTCAGAATCCCAATTTAATCGTCATAAAAAACGGGAATTGAAAAAAGAACATGTCATAAGCACCTGTGTTTTACCAGTGTATATAAAAGAGGTGAATGAAAAATGTATTATGCAAAACAAAACTAGGATTTGGAATGCAGATAGACGTAGACATACAGTCGTACCCATAATAGATAGGTAGATAACACAGTCAAAGTCATTATGAACATGAACGCAATAAGTTTGTAGAGATGGTCCTTTCTGCGTATAAAATGTACATAGCAATATTCATAGTAGTAATCCTGATATCTGAGCATTATTAACAAGCAATCAAGTCAACATGTAGGAATGCAAAATTGCCAACTCACAACGACAACCCAACAACCAACTCAAGACACCTATTATAAGGTGGGATATAATGTGTTGTTTGCATTCATAATAACTTGAAATCCCTTTGTAGTTTCCGACTAGGTTTGTGAATAAAAAATCTCTGGGCATTCCTGCACTTGCCAGAGAATCCCATAATATTATCGTTAGTTTACAGCAAGTTATTTGAGTTTGAGTCAAAGGCAGAAGATGTTTGGTGTCTGGTGTGCATAATGAAAATCGAAAGTAAGCATACGATAGGATACGAGCGTATATCATAGGGGGGAAAAGTTGCATGCGTAATACTAAAAGTCCAGAGCAGATCACTTTTATTCTGATTCCTTTTGCAATAATGCAATGCGCTACTCTTACGCCGTATAAAAAGTTTAAGACAGATATCATCATACTATCATCGCAGGAAAGAAGTTGAAGCAAAGAAGCTAGAAGCAGAGGCACACACATGGTATTTCTGTCGGTTCCTCTTTTATTCTGTTTGCTTTGCCTGCGACGGCTACATTAGAGGAAGTTTTTGCACTTTGAAAGGGAGTTTGTCCCTCTCTCTTTTTCTCTTTCTCGTTTATTGAGAAGAGATTCTTTCTTATATCGAAATCTCAAAATGAATCGGGCTCATGTCTTTTTACTTTGGCGTGAAACTCAAGCAAAAGCAAACAAGAGAATATATAAGGAAAAGAAGGAGAGAACGGAAAACACAAAGTACAATTTCATTTCTCACTTTAGTTCTTTCTTCTCTTTTCGCTTGTCGTCATTGCAAAATAGGATAGGGAACTGAGAACGAGAACACCATAGCATACAGCATAGAATGAACATGACATGACACAAACACAACCAACCAGCGTATACCGTCATCATCATCATGAGCAACAATAACAACGCCAGCAGCATCATTACCACCAGCATATCAACTTATTTTCGCATTTTGTTCAGTTAGGCAACTAAAATTTTTGCTGTTCTCTTTCTATATATCGCTGAAGCAAGTGCAACTGCTGTTAAAGTGTTATATGCATAAGGATTATATGTACATTCAACTTTCAAGTTAGTTTTTTTAGGTAATGTAAGAGGAGGACGTTGAGGCTGATGAAGTCGCACATGTCTTGTCCTTGTCTTGGGAAAAAATGTTGTGTAGTCGTAGTCGTCGCTGTAGTTGTTGCAACGGAGGAGAAGGAAGTCGTAAAGGAAATGAAATGGGTGAACTGACTTGTGTTTAACTTGTGCTGCGTCCGTCCGCTCGACGATTCCACCGCATATCATTATGTTTAGAAGCTGACCGCTGAAATGTAATAAGATATCTGCATTTCTTGCTGTAAAAATTTATCTCATGTGCTGTACGTAAGTTAATTTATGTAAGAATGAAAAAGATTTAGACGCTGATATGATGCAATTTTATAAATTGCTGCCAATGCGTGGAATTATACGCTGAGATTTATGGTTTGTTGACGACGTCCAAGTGTAACATGTATGAGATGAAAGGGTACGTTATAGCCTTGCAAGTAATAATAATCATATTCGTTGAAACTCTTTGAAACTCATCTCAATTCAAAAAGTTCTTGAGCAATATTACATCCACGAATGCTTTTCTTTGTCAGACTCATGCTGATGTTGTCGATGTTGAGCCTGAGAATATGAGAGAGAAGAATAAAATGAGTGCTAACTTTATTTCATCATCGTCATCCTCATCCCCATCATCTTTCATGAGAAAGGAAGCAAACAAAAGCAAAAGTATAAGGATATAGTAGAAAAACCCTGCAAAAAACTCGACTCGACTTAGTTATGCTTTTAGGCTGCTCTCCTTTTTCCAAGTATATTCTCTCATTTTCTCGTACTTGTTTCCTTTTTTCTTCTTCCGTCACACCACACCAATATCCCAAGCCTTTAAGCTGTGATGTTGTGTGTGTGTATTTGAAACAGAGAGGAGAGAGTTGAGCTGAGTAGCTGAGAACTGAGTGAAGCACTTGTCTTCTTCTGTGTTATATTCTTCGTTGAACTTTTTACGCTGCCGCTTCTGCTCTCTCTCTCTCCATCTCTCCACTTGGTTTTCCATCGTCGTCATCATCATCACCATTACCATCCATAATATATCCAATCCAGTCCAGAGCCGAAAGAGAAGAGTAAGAGTGCGGTGGTCTGGTCTGGGAGATGCTGGCGTTGGCGGTAGTAGAAAAAGAGTGAAAAGCAGAGAGCATCACAAAGTATATATCTATGAGAAAAAGACGTAGTTTTCTAGTTTTGTAGCATGAGAAAATCTCTCTACTATTCTGATGCGAAGGAGAGGAAAGAGAAGAGAGAACGACCAACAATTTCTGCTCCTTTTTCTCTCTCTCTCTCTTTAGATTTTTATACATTTTGTGCTTTTATGTGGAAGAGTCGTGGAGAGTTGAGTGTGTGTCTGTGTGTGTTCGTTGTTCGTGTGTAGAACTGTAGAATCTCTGTGTGTATTTCGCTGAGAGTAAAGGGAGCATTAGCTTAAAGGAAGAAGTAAAGACAGGATTCATATTCCACTTACTTTCCCATGGGTTGGGTCGACGATCGATCGCTTACTTGAAATACACTGGTGCTCCGAAAACTACCATAATATTACAACTCTTCTCTCTTCTGCCGCTCGCTTTTGCTGCCTACTTTTCCTTTTGCATTGCGTTTTTTCCCTTCCATTCCATATTGCTCCAGCACAACAACACACGGCAGTAGTGTCAGTTTACTTTGAAGGATTATTAATACATATAAACTACTACTTTTTCTACCATTTTTCTCTCTCATTCTCTCGCTTCCCCTTGAATATCACAATAAATTCTAATTAGTTTACCAATCTTTCTCCTTTTTGTGGGATGGTGCTATAGACGAAATATACAGGAGATAAAAAGAAGAAAAAAATACACTTTTTTAAAACAAACAGTAGACATAGTATTACATAAATAGAAAAGTTTTTATACAAATTCAATAAAATTTCTACTTTGTTATTGAAAATTGAAACCTTTTATACATTATATAAACTTCGACGCCATTCGTGATAAAAGTAAACAAGTATTTAATTTGTTACAGTGTTAAACTAAGCTATTTACAAAATAATAAAATTTGTACAAAAACATTGAGCGGCGTTGAAACTTACATGTAAAAATTGGAATGGAAGGAATCAATCGGCAACTTTGACTGACTTTGACTAATGTCATGTTAGTAACAATAAATAAACCACCAATAACAATCATCACTAGACTAATAGCTCAACAAGTCGTGTTCAAAGCTGCTTCATCACATTGCAACTGCCATCATCAGATCAGGTAGTGTTGGTTCACTTTTTTGCTTCTTATATATCCAAGTACAAAAATGTATTAGGCTCGTTTCGTTTTGTTATTAAACACGAAAAAATATGTGTGTGTTCAAAGCCGAATGATAAAGATGATGATACATACCAAAACCAAAGCAAACGAGAGGGAAGAGTATGTATTGTATTGTAACGTAACGTAGAACGTGTAGTAATCGTTCACTGTTCACAACTCTCAATGTACTGCGTACTTACTACTTACACTTACATGAAGAAAAGGACATTAGAGTTTAGTATGTGTTTTATGCCAAAACCAAGGCATTACTCCACTACTTCATATAACTATGGACGCATATCATCCTTATATATAAAGCTAGTGTTGTTGCAGCTGTAAAAGAGAATTGTTCTGTGTATCTTCCGCAGGAGCAGTAAGTCGTGTAGAAGGTTTACCTGAAAAAGTGAGTTTTGTGAGTGATCAAATAATGTCTCTTCTGCTATGGTCTCTTATGGACGCATATCATCCTTATATATAAAGCTAGTGTTGTTGCAGCTGTAAAAGAGAATTGTTCTGTGTGTGTATCTTCCGCAGGAGCAGTAAGTCGTATAGAAGGTTTACCTGAAAAAGTGAGTTTTGTGAGTGATCAAATAATGTCTCTTCTGCTATGGTCTCCATCTCCTCGTGTACATTATGATATTCTGTATTTCTGTGTGCATGAATGGACATTGGAATTGGTGGACTTGGGAAGTTGAGATTATAACGCAATGCTACAANTTCTGTGTGCATGAATGGACATTGGAATTGGTGGACTTGGGAAGTTGAGATTATAACGCAATGCTACAAGATAGTTGAGAATTGAGAAGGTCCTTGTTTGTTGCTCACACTTCCTTATTCTGAGGTTGAAATTGAGGTGCTCCTGAGCTGTGCTTTGTAGCTGCCCTTAACCATACATAATATATGATGTATTGTGTCCTCTGCTTCTTCTTCTTCTCATTTAGTAGCAAAACTCCTTCTTCTCTCAATGCTCCTTACGATAACTGGAAAGATTCAATGAAAGACCCAAGGTTTTTGGTGATATCATTGATATCGTAATGCTTTTTTTGTGATTTGGAGATAAAAAAACTATGTCTAAACTGCAATATAAAAGTGCATGTATATAAGCAAAAAATGTATTTGGGGACAAGATTTATCTCCCCTTTGTTGACGTTGAAGTTAAGCACAATTCCAATCATGGCTTATATACAATATTCACGCGAGAATCCTTTCTTGTAAGTTGTAATATACTCTCGTGATTGCTTATCCTTGTGGAGAAGAATAATGTATTAAGTAAGTTGCATTTTTCTGTGTTTCATTCACATTCACATTCACTCTCCTCTTCTTCTTCTCTATTTGCTACCGTGTACTCAATTCACATAACTACAACATCATTATCTATTTACTCTCAACTCCTTCCTGTCATTGAGATTTTGGTTTGCTTTTTGGTATATCTTTTTGGGCTCATGGCTCACCTTGTGTCAGACTTTGGATTTGGAAAGGCACATGTGTGTTCTCTTCTCCCTCTCATAAAACTACATTATATCTATAGAGATGTATCTCATTCTCATTCTTACGTATGTATTTACAAATTTTGCCTTGTTAGCATGAAACACATAGCATAAAGCATGATCATCTCATCAAACAAGCTTAAAATCCCATGATGTTACACAGAGAACAGAGATGCATATATGCATGAATGTTTTGTGAGTTTGTAAGGTGATGATGATGATCAGCCGGATGATGTTTTTGGGATTGCAAAGCGGTACCTACCTATCACCCTTTGCTTTGCTTGTTTAAGCATCTCTCTTTCTATCTCGTGATTATTTCACAAAAATATCATTATCCTCACATCAACATCGAAATCAACACTCTCTCGTTTCCTTTTTGTGTTTTGGGCTCATCTCATTTGCAAATAAGAGACAGATTTTACTTTGTAACTAATTTTAAATCAAGGTTTTTTTATTCTGACTCATTTTGGATGTTACACAATTTTTTGTCAATGAAAAGGAAATGAATACGACGTTGAAGTTTTGCATTTTTAGTTTGTGTTGTGTTGTGTCACCGGGCTGGAATGTGAATAGACTTTTAAATTTGTATTTCATTTCAAACTTCTAAAACAAATCTGCAATTTATGGAGTAACACCCAAAGGCCAAAAGGATCCTTTCCCACTCTTGTGTGTCGTGTCTGCTAATGTGCTCATAATTACAGTTTACTTTGAATAATTAGTCCATTTTTCTCTCTTCCCTCTGGCCAATTACGTGGGGTTTTCTCGCTTCAAAAAGTGAACGAAAAGCAAAATCCTAAAAACCTTTGCGTGGAAAATGTTAGTTGGAGTTGAAGTTGGATTTTTTGGTGTTTAGAAAAAGGTAGGAGGATAATGTTTTTTGAGCATCAGGATTTGTATAGAATTCCAAGTTGAAGTTGCTTATTTTTGTTAGAAAAAGTTCATGGTTCTATAACCCGCATGTTTATATGTACATTTTCCTTTGGTTTTTGTGTCTAAGCTTCGAGCTTCAGGATGAGAATATCATTAGTACTAAATTAGCCATATGAACATGAACATTTTGAGCATGTACACATTGTGCATACGCAATCAGTTTAAATTTTGAAAGAGCTTCCTTGTTGTTATTGTTATTCTCTGCTAAACATGCATCACACATCACATTTTAGTATACACTCTCGTCCTACATGGTCGACAAGCGAAAAAAGTTAAAGAGAGAGAGGCTGAGGCTGGAGGAACAAATTTGGGAAACTGCTCATCATTCTCATATTTTATTTTCATCATCAGTTCTGTTTCTGTTCATGTTCCTAGTTTCTGCTACAAACGAAGTGCAGAGAGTGCAACCAGAGCAAGAACTCACAATTACAATCAGTCAAACAATTTTTTTCCTCTCTTTTCAAACAAAAAGTAGAAAATTGTTTACCAGTTGCATTTAATTTTGCAGTGGGGTTTTCATTTCCTTCTTTGTCTGTTGATACTAATTAGCATGAGCTACATAACAACAACCTCCTCCTCTTCCACGCCAATTATTCTCATCATTTTATCAACAAAGTAGGGATGGATTTGAGAAAAGAATAAGATCAGCATCGGCAGCACCACTACCACCAAGTTAGTAGGGCATAGTAAAACGTGACATAATGTCAAACTAAAACGCCACTATTTTTTCTACTTATGTTAGAAGTTTTGTATAGTATAAAGGTTTTCAGTCTTCTTAATGTGCGATTTGAAAATGTAAAAAGCTATTAAAAGCTATTTTGATTGCAAAAAATAAGTTGAAATCGAATAATATTGAATGTTTGTGTAGGAGAAAGAAATGTCGGTGGAGAGGTATAGATGCAGCTGTGTTCTCCCATGCCGAGAGCTATGTCCTCTCATGCCGGCTCGATCCGGCTTCTAATTGCACACTCTCTATACCACCTACATTTTATTGTGATATGTGATTGTACTTAGATTGTAATATATAAGGATTTAGCGTGCAAAATTGAGTAGGCAATTTCCATTCCACTTGCATACGCTATACGACAGCTTCAGCCAAATCAGGATTATGCTCACCGCTCACCCAGACGATTGATTACATGTTGTTATAATTTATATCCCGTTGTGATTAACCATGCATGGCTGAGTTTGGTGCATTGGTCAACTTCAACGACACTATTTGCTTTGACAGGCGAACATGTTTATCAATTGTCTGGCTCTTTGCATTGAAATCTAACACGCGATAAATATAAATGAGTGCAAGTACACATATTACATTACAAATTATCTGACTTATCACTCACTCTCTTTGTCTTCTCATTCTCATGTTCTCTCGTGGAGGAAATCCAATATGAATGAATGAATGTATGTATGTTTTTCTTATACTGCGACCAAATTACGTAAAAATCCTATAAATTCTTTTCCTTTTCCACCAGCCGTTGGCATACTGCCGATTTTCCTTCGAGGAGAAATGAACAAGACTAATAAAAATTGGGGGAAAAATAAAAAATCTCTGTTCACTAGGATATTTTCTATTTTTGGTGAAGATTTCATTTCCTAACATGACCAAACACGAAAAATGTGAACTGAAGTTTCTTTGAACCTTTCAAGAGTTTTATTTTCTATTTTCCCTCTCTTTCTTTGTTTATAGGTTCGCATCTTCGTCTTGCGAGCAGCGGTGGTGGATCTGGAGGTGGTAGCACAAGTAGTAGCAATAGACACCATCATCACCACCACCACCACCCGCATCATCAGCAACCATCGAGCAGATCGAATGGGCCGAGTGGTCGACGCACTTTGAAAATGGACATGCAAGTAAGTACAAAATAAATAAGATTTGTTTTCGGAGTTCTTTTTTGTATTTCGTATTGATTTACTTGGGAAAATTGCCTCCTCCTTTTGAAGACAAACTATCAATACTAGATTATTTAGTCGTTTTCTCTGATTCTGCTTTTCCTTCTGGTTTATTCCCATGATTTCTTGGGCTTCTTGCAAAAATAAAAGTGTGTTCTTAAAGCAGAAGAGGAGAACAGCAACGTCTGAAAAGAAGAAGGGAATCTTGAATGTTGGCATATTTTAGCAGTCATAAAAATGTACAATGCTGAGTTCAGCAGTGAAAAAGCTATGTGGGATGTGTGTGTGATGGTATGCCACGGCGTGGAGCTATTTACGCCTTTCTGGCTGAATTGAAATGAGCTTTTTCTGGAACTGGAGCAGCTAGACTCATTCCTTGTACAATATTAATAGCTTTAGAGAAGATTCTTTTGCGCTGACTGATGATACTTCGACTTCTTCTCAAGAAGAATAAAAACTAAGCGTGATATAGAATAACTAGAATAAAAAACTGAGCCAGAGAATAAACCAAACGGCGGGGTGGTATGGCATGGCATTCTTTACCTTTCTCATTGCCATCACTATGTGTCTTCGCTTCACGTCTTTTTTGAGCTGTGATTTACTTTTGAATTGGTTGAGTATGTTTTTTTTTTGCGCTGACTGATGATACTTCGACTTCTTCTCAAGAAGAATAAAAACTAAGCGTGATATAGAATAACTAGAATAAAAAAAATAAAAAACTGAACCAGAGAATAAACCAAACGGCAGCGTGGTATGGCATGGCATTCTTTACCTTTCTCATTGCCATCACTATGTGTCTTCACTTCACGTCTTTTTTGAGCTGTGATTTACTTTTGAATTGGTTGAGTATGTTTTTTTTGTGTGGAGAGAGCAGAAAAAGAGAAGACAAGAACAAGACAAAAATTCCTTTGATAAGTGTGTACATAATGTTGTGTGGTTTGGTTTGGAATTCGGTTGTTGAATGAGGAGGTGGAGAGAGGAAACAAGAAGAAAAAACTGACAAATTATTGTGATAAATTGTATCTTTGCTGAGCAAGAAGAAAAAAGTCAAATCGTTTTGTTGTTTATTAGTTTCTTGTATAGCTTTAAAGCCCCTTAAAATAATAGGGTGTTTAAAAAAAATTAGATTACAATAAAAACTGAAGTATTTGCAAAATGGAAAAAATATAAGAGTGGAATTGAAATTGAAACGGAGAAAGAAAATATTGAGTCAGAGTTTCACCGCTTAATCTCTCATGTAATATGTTGTTATGTTTGACAAGAGAAAACAAATGTCCCTGTAAAAACACAGGGAAATAATGTTATGTCACGCGATCCAAACTGCAACCCAACCCAACCCAATATAAATAATATTTTTATATTATATTATACCCAAATGCTTCCTAGCTTTTCGATAAGTCTTGATAAAAAGTTATATATGTTTGCCTTCGGATTGGATTAGCAGCATTGGCAAAAAAGAAAGAAAATTTGTGTGTTTTATGACATTTTGCATGGCACACAACCATAAACGTCTGGTTGCATTAGTCATTAGCCTTGTGTTCTTATCACCACACCACATTCAACATCCAAATCCAACATCACATCACACTCGTTCTCATTTACAAGAAAAACAAAGTATATTTCAATATACCACACGTTATTTATTAGCATTATTTGTTATTAGCAGCAGCAGCATGCACCATTTTCTTCTGCAAATATATGCAGTTTTTTATGTTTTTTTTTGGTTGGCGTTGGAGTTGGACTTTGGGAGGCTAATAATTTATGTGTATTGTGTGTGTGTGATAGTTGATAGTATGAGAGTGCATGTGATCTGTCTGCTGGAAAGAAGAGCTGAATGAATAAATACAGAGCCAATTTGTAGGTGAACAAACATACATCACTCCTTCTCCTCTCCTCCTCAAGCACTGTAATTATTTCTGCCACTTCCAACTTCAATGTTTATCATGTAACTCTTGTGTCTAGTCAGCTCACAGCTCAGAAAAAGTAGTAATCATTATCACCATGCAATTTAATGCGCAAGGCGGAACGCTACGTGAAGATGAAACCGAACCGTCAATCAGTTTCCTCCTGACTATTTATTAATCACACTCAGACTGAGACTCTCACTTCCTTCTTTGATTCAGAGGAATAGTAGGCATTCATTTAATGCTCCTTTACTCCATTCATACTCCATTCAGCTAGTGAGTGATTTATCCTTTCACCGTTTCACCTGAGGAAAAACACACCAAACCACAAACATTGAACATTGTTCCATGATTTATATAAAATATTTTCATGGAAAATTTACATCACAATAAATTATGTGAAATGTGCACTTGTTTAAGTTGGGAAATAACATAAAACTGAGGGAATTCGATAACAAATTGAGTGGATTAATTTGAAGAAGACAAGAAATAGCAGGAAGATGAGATATTCTGGAAGCACGCGCTACACAATTGTAATAAACCAGTAGAAAAATGTGTCATTTGTGTGTCACTATATTTTGTTTAGGCTAATTATTTATTTACGATTATTGCAAGTAAGAACTAGATTTTGTGTTTAGGTTTAAAGCTGCAAATTGAATCACGCTCACCTATAATTATTTTTTGTGCTTGTTGAAGTTGAAGCAGAGTTGCTTTAGCTCTTGGTATAATTTCACAATTATTTTTATTTTTGGTTTTGTATCTTATCTTGTATATCTGTGTGTGTGTGTATCATGTAGTCACCCACAAGTGCACGTGTGGCCAACCCCAGTACCACAGCCACTAGCCGTAGTATCGATGGATCCATATATCCCCCTGGTATGTATGCAAATCACCCGAAGCCCTTGGCTTATAGCCACTACAGGAACTCGGGCTCGGTTGCCTCCTCAATATATTCTGAGCCGATCCATAGATCACATCCACAGCCTTATAAACAGGTTTTTGTTACTTTTTTACTTTTTATTCCTCACTGTAATAAACTATTAAAATATATCTTTCCTCCAGCAAAATGATAGATAATATACTTTTTAACTACGTAATTCAGCAAAAATTATTGCCTCTAATTTTTTATTTGATTCCAACTTTCTTTCATTTCTGAGAAATTAGTACGCCGAGAATCGAATTGATATGATGTTAATAATAACGAAATTTTCTTTCACTTCAGTTCTTCAAGAATTGTCTCTATTTAAATTCTAATGGCGTCTAACAATTCCATATTCTTAGGGTCTGTTCGGTGGGCAGAGGGGAACTTTCTCTCGCCAACCGCCGCCTTCCAGCACTCTCTTCGATGATGATCCCGGTATCATGTCAGAAGCAGAGACTTCCTCCACCGGATTTCGTCGTGGTGGTAAAGCCCGCTCCTCACTCCCAGTTGTGAGAACTCCATCAAAAACTTTGGAAAGACCCTTGGGTACTGTAACCGAAGATCTCTATACACAAAGTTATTATCATATCTCACATCCTATATCTCTATATAATTTATATAAAA
>JAANSM010002919.1:0-13939 GCA_036850725.1 Orchesella villosa | reverse complement strand
TGTGTGAGATGATGATAGTAAACATAAATGCTCATGTGCATACTTTGTTTTATTATGGTTATTACGTAATAGCTCTAGTTACAAGTTTGAGTCAATAAATTGCTCACTTTGTTTCCACTTATTGACCCCGATCGTTATTATGCTTTTCGCTCATGTATATATAAGTACATATATACATTTATGCGCTTTACCTATCCATTTGTGCATTACCACTGTCTGGAATCACGCAAAAGCTCTCCTTTCTGTCGTGTCTCGTCTAGCCAAACTTGGATCTTGATCCTTCTCCTAAATCTTTATGAGCGCCTTTAATCGCCCAAAAAGTTTGTGTGACGACCTTGAATTACACATGGCGTCTCGTCTCCACGATCCACACACACCGCTTCTACCAATTAAATGCCTTTCTGAGCAATAGGCCAAGAGATAATCTGTTGAGAAGATTAAGGAACACAAGAAAAAATAAATTGGGGTAAAAATGCTTTTCTGAGGAATCAATTCACATAATAATCTTTAACTTTCCGTGATTCTTGTAAAATAAAAATGAGCTTGCTTGAAAAAAAAAGTTCCCATAATAATCACAATTGTAATTGTAAAGGTGAATCATAATCATGATGATCATAGATTTGTATAAAGCAAAGCCGGTATTTCTTGCTGTGATTAACACAATCATTTTCCGTTGTTACATGATTTTTTCCCATAAAATCCCTGCTATTTATCCAATAAAGTATGGTGAAAATGATAGGGTTTCCTCGGAAAAAGCATACATCATCATTTCACCATCCTCATCATCCCATCAAAATAAAAAAAATGCTTCGGTTTCCGGCACCTACCCGTTCGCTTCAAATCAAATTCAATTGGGAATCACACAAACCGATTTTGAATAAAAAAAATTGAAGGGAAAAGAATTGCTTACACAACCGCAACCGAATTATCTCACCATGTAAGTATATATATGAATGACTTTGAAATACTGGAGATAAATGTAGCGAATGTAGGGAACATCAAGAAAAAAAACAGATGTACAATATTCTTCCCATCAAAATATGGAATGTGTGATGTCGATGTGACCAAAGAAGAAGAAGAAGGGAATGTGATGTGATAAGTGAAATGAGATTGAAGTGGAAATGCATTTCATTTTCTCTTCTCAGAGCCAACATCCGCTTCTTATACATCCGTAAAAAAGTTGCATGCTCTCACCCTCAAAATATTCCCTATAGGAAATGTGGGAGAGAGTGGAGAGTTGTGTTACGGAAACGAGATGAAAATGTTGGTGGAATAAAAATATATATTATATTATGTAATGTGGTTTGGTTTGCTTTAGTTTAGTCAACGTGTCTGCATATAAAAAAGCATGTTGCTACTGCTGCAAGGGAAAATATGATTGTGGAATGAATCGAATCAGAAAGAGATTTTGAAGAAAGAAGACGAAAAGAGATTAAATATATATTTTTGAAGACGACAATTTTTTTCGTTGACGGTGATCCCACATATATATATGATGATGCACATCATGCATGCATGCGTTTCCTGATTTCCGACTGTGAATTTGATGTACGCATGTTACGTGCCGTTTTTATCAGGATTTTTACCCCTTTCTTTTTTTTCTCGCAAAAAGAGCAGTTTGCTCAGAAAGCTGGTTTGGTGAGTTCGTTGGTGACGTGCATGAAAACGTGATGTGATCTACGAAATAATATCAAAACAAAGTTTTCTCACTGTTAAAATATGACTTGTTATGATTTGTTGGTTGGTATATGGTAGTGTAAAGCTCTGTACTTATCCATCACATGTTCACATGTTGTCTTTGAATTATATCTTTATAATTTTCGTGATTGGCACTTGAGAATTCTCCCTTTTTACTACACATAAATCACACATATTTTTTTATTACAAAATTCGGGAGAAATATCATCAACAGTTGGCAAATTCCTTTGAAGCTTCTTTTTTTCATGTTCTTCTCTGAATTTTGAATAGGACGATGGTTGAAAACTGAAGAAGACCTCCCCTGTGCCCGACGGTATAACTGGTAACTGCTGCGAGGTGATGTAGTAATTGGTAGCGTATCGAAAAACGAAGAAATGATATTGTATTTCTCGGTTTCATAGCGAGGTTAATAAGCGTATCTTATCTGCGTGTCGACTCTGGACAAATTCCTTTTTGTCCCTGTAAAAGCGAGCAAGAAAGAGCAAGGCGAGAAGAAAAAATACACGTTAAATAAACTCCCAACACTGTAGATGAATGAGTTTTTTTGCGGCCTTAACAAGATGAGAAAATAGAGCGTAACATTACGATATACCAAAAGATTTACCCTTGTAGATTGGATTGGAATGGATTGGATGTGTGACTTGTGTGAGGAATACACCCTTCTCCCTGTCATCTTGATTATGTCATGCTTTACCGTTTGGATATATGTTATGTTGTATGTGAGTGGGACTTCAGAAAAAAGTCCAATACGATTATATAAGATGAGATGTTAGGAATAAGGGAATAAATGACATATGAATACATTTTATACTGTTATGCTTTTTAGCACATGTTCATAGGAAATCATATTGCTTGTCACAAAAAAAGATCCCTTTTTGACTTGTCATCTCGAGAAAATGAACCTTTCAAAACTAAATTTCCTATTTGAATAGCATATCTTCTGGAACGGAGTTAGTTTTTTCGATTGCTTATATCACTGTTTTTTTTATATTCTCCTTTGCTTTTTTTCAAGATTTAATGGAACGGGTTACATTTGGATATGGATGAATTCACGGGGAATCATTTCCTCGTTAGAATGGTAAACATTGAGCCACACAAGAAGTTGAGCGAAAAAAGGCGCATTAGAAGGAAAAGGAAAGTTGACTTTTTAATAAGAAGTTGTAGATTACTTGTACATGTACTTATATTGTGCCATAATGGGCTGGCAAGAAAAGGAAGCTGCTCCGATTACAAAAACTTAACTAAAACTTAAATCCACACTTCTAGCTTTTTGTTGTCATTTGAACCTTAAATTTCTGAACGGATTTTAAAGCAGAATTGCCCATATAACACGTCACAGAGTTGCCGCGAAATCTGCTAAAATAGAAAAGGGATAGCTACTATATTTTTATGGAGGTAAAGATGACGAGATGAGTCAGTCGCATTTATAAACTCTACGAAAGTCCGAAAAAGATTGAACGATGAATATATTCAATCAGAAAAAGACAGATCACAGATTGCATGAATTTATCCTAGATTATTATTGAGTGACCAAGACAGAATATCAATTTTCTTCTCTTTCACCCAAAAAGCATCACATAATTATTGTAACAGAATAAGGGATCCAAGAAACGGTACAATAACTTTCTCACAGTCGTGTCCAGAGTGAATAAGGAATAGTCAAATTTGAGTTAGAAAAGTCCGATCGAGGGAAATAAGAAGCAAAAATGAGCATTATATATTGTGTATACATATACTCAAATCTATATAATGTTCTATGCCGTATTTAATCTTATTCTGTCTTCCCTTGCTTTGGTCGGAAACGATATGACTATTTGTGGGAATTATGGTCCGTCACAGTCATAAATGGATTGGACAATTTTAAGCTGAAACTCATTGAATGGAATAAGGTATATATATTATGTATACTGTATACTATACTGTGTTCAGTAGATTAAGTTAGCTACTTCGTCCCTTTTACTTTGAATAAGAAAAGGGGGAAATATATCCTAGTTTGCTGCTCCTTGCTCACTGCTCTTTTGGGACTTCTTCATGTCCATTCAAAACTCGGACATGATGAACATGAGCATCATCTTTAAATGAAAGCTTTATCCTTCCCCGTTCCCTCGATTCCCCTGTCCACTATATTTTTATGTGAAAATAATATTCTCCAAAGACGAAAAAAATAAATATTTGATCGGACATAAACACACATATCTTCCTCTCTCATTTCATATGTATTTATGCAAAAGAAAGGGAAAAAGTTTCCTTTTTCACGGAAACTTCCCTTTCAGATTGGTTTGTTTAAGCAAAGAGATATTTATATTTTATACTGATACACTACAAGCGAATAGTATATATATACTTTGTATATAAATCACGTTATAATGTATTCCTTTTTCATTCTTCACATAATTTTGGGTTGAATTTGAGTGATCATTTCGCTATACACCATATAACCACTATCCTCATCAAAATTCATAAAGCAAATCTGGACATTGAATCTCAGTAAATGGATTTTTGATCTTTTTCTCTTTCCTTTTGTACACATATCCTCTTGGGTGACCACATTGCAAAGCGACCAGCCCGATATTTTTTCCATCGAATTGATCCTCATTCAATCATGACGAATATCTACATATCATATCATCCTTACCCAAAAGAAGGGCCCTATAATTCCCAGGATTATTCAAAATTGTTCTGGATCAAATTGTATCTTCTTCAAGGAATGGTCAGTTTTTGGGAAAGTGAAGTATAAACTATATATACATGCTAAAAGAAATGACAAATACTTCTTTGTAAATGAAATTTTCATGGGAAACTTGAAAAAATTGAGATTCCACTGAGATTAAAGGTTATTTCGACTGTCCACTCTCTTCCTTTTTCAGTTCCTTCTCGGTTTGCTCAAGTAAAGGCAACGTTTTTGCATTGTTAACAAGCTTATTTGCATTGCATTCCACCTTTCACACCAAAAGAAGCATAAAAACTAATCGCAAGTTTGATGAAGAATAAAAGGTATTTTTCAGAAGTGAAAAAAAGAAGACTCGATAATAAATATTCTATTATGGAATAATATAATATAACACGTCATTACTACATTTCCTTTCAATAAAGGCTCAAGATATAAAAATGGTCATAAAAGGTGAAATAAATTACTTCAACTTGGCAAAATACTGACGATAAATTGAGAACATATATAGATATACCTATAGGAGCATAATATATATTATTTTGTTTTGTGGAGCTGGTGTCGGGTGCAATTCTTATGCTGATGACTCTGATGAGGAGAAACTTTGCATAGCATTATACTATTCTACTATTCTCCCAAAAGGTAAAGCTGTTTTCTTATGTGTGTACGCTCGCAATGTGTGCATTACATTGACGAGGTGTATAATTTGCATTTGTTCCAATACATGAGCTTCTGCTGCTGACGAGAAAATGCGGTGAAGAGAATATAAGGAGGACATTTACACATTTCATTTATCCGTGTACGTTTTCACATAATCGCTCCATGAGCAATAAGTTAGACAAGGTGTTGGATCTAATAGCCCAACTTAAAAGGAAAAGAAGAAAACTGCCGTTCTTCTCTCCTTGCTCATCATCATCATCATCGTGACATAACATCTTCTACTCTACAGAGTGGAGTGTCTCTATAACTTTTTCTTACAAATCGTGCATTTCATCTTCAAAGCCTAACTGAAAATCAGTTTCTTTTTTTCAAAAAGAAGAAGTAAAGACGGAGAAAAAAGTTACGATCAACATAATTTCACTTGATATAATACAAAACAACAAGTCTAACTGGGAGAGAGAGAGAGAGAATAAAAACTGCTCGTTTTCTTACGCAATAAAAGTCAAGAGCAGGAGAAATTGTCTAGCGCACTTACTGGGAGAGAGAGAGAGAGAGAATAAAAACTGCTCGTTTTCTTACGCAATAAAAGTCAAGAGCAGGAGAAATTGTCTAGCGCACTAGTCACAAACTATCTCGGCTTTTTTTGTTGCTGATCATCATCATCATGATCATCCCCAATGATGTGCTTGTTACATGCCACAAACACGGCTACTACTACACAATATTTTTATTTTGTAAATGACACAAAGAGTAAGAAGAGGAGCATCAACATAATATACAATATATAACATTCAGCTTTTTAAACGTGGTTTGGAGGATGAGCCCATTTGAAATTGAAATGGTCTCATAAATGTCACACGAAAGTAAATTTCTTCTCGGTCAAAGCCCGCCTTGTCTTCGGCGTATTAGACACAAAAAATAACAAGATCTTAAAGTGTGAGTGTGAGCGAGTTTCTTGAGTCTTTCGAAATCTGTTGCACGACTTATCCTCCAAGAAGAGATGAAGATGATAGGCATGGGACGTAAATAAAAGGATTTTCGTACTACTAACTATATAATATATGTTATACTTAAGCTAGTAGCTTTTGGCTTGGTCTGATTTGATGGGTAAATGACAAGAGAGTGTAAGATTAAGTCGGTCCATATAATTATTATCCATTTATTTGCCTCAAATTCTTTTGATTGTTTAATATCCATTCGTAATATTCATTATCATCAATCTTCCCTCTCGTGATGGAGAAAAACGTGAACAATGGTAGCAAGCAACACACAGGCGAGTCGAATGAGATGAGATGAGAGACGAAATGAGGATTTGAATCTTTGGCTTCTTTTTTACCATTTGTTTTCAAGTCTACTTTTTTTACTTGCGTTTCAGTCTTGGTCAGAAGACTTGCTCTGTATGATCCTTCCTTGACTTTTGTACCTCTCATCTCAAATCTTATTTACTCAGGATGCATTTCATGTGTATCCATGATGAGCAGCAGCATGGTGCAGTAGTGATGGTGTTTCTCATGGAAGAAGGTGAAGGAGTCGGTGTCGGTGCCGCCTCACACAATCATCTAATTCTTCTCCTTAATCCTTTCAATTATGTTTACTACTGCAAAAGACGTTAGAACGTTTTATTCGACCCTTTTCTCTTCGGACTTCTTCATACTATTTGGTAATTTCTTGGATCTCATTATGAAGTCTCCAGTGAGGTTTATTGAGCTTAATGAAATCCAGCAGCGGTGGGAAGCACGTTGGACGCAAATTCAGGGGTGGTTTATGCTTGTAAAGAAATGCTCATGTCAAGAAGTTTAGGTAGTCATTAAAGTAAAATGAGGCTTTTGTAATCGCTGGGGGTTCGGTTTATCCAGGTTTAGATATTTGCTGGGATGTACATTACATTTTATACATGTACATACATGAATCATTTCACTGTTGACTCCTGTATTGTGTGTGAAGATGTGGATCCAGCGCAGAGTGCAGACCCGTCCTTGTCAAAGACAAATACGTTTTCTTTAATTCAGTTAATCTAATTTGATTATACTTTATCAACCTTTTTTAAATCACATATAAATAGCAGTTCCGGACTCTGGTAAAAGGAACAAAACTGAACAATACTTTTAATATGTATTCGAAGCTGTGTGCGACAACTTATATTATTAAATGAATTGATGTGCCCTTCATCTTCATGCAATATATTTCGATTAGGTACGGAAGCCTTGGTACAATAACGAGAGGTATACGAGGTGGGATTATTGGGAATCCACTGCAACTCACACTACCAACGCAGTTTTAACGTTGAGAGATAGTCTGCTGAACTCTGCTGTAGTAGTAGTAGCTGTTTTAGCTTACGATGATATCGAAGAAAAGTATGAGACCAGCTATACCTTATTTGCAAAAACACTGTTTGCTGGCAAAAAATTATGTTTATCAAATAATAGACATTTATGCACATGAAAAGTTTCATATCTCAATCTTCTACACTAGTATATACCTAATTTATCAATAAAAGTGACATTTAATTTGCAAAATCTGCCTGTCATCACATTGTCACGATGAGCAAAACCTTGACAGTTTCATATATGAAGATACGTATGTGACTTTCATATTTTTCCTGTTTTCTTACAAGCGTTTAGTTGTCTTAAGACAGACACCGTTGCAGTACTGCTCTAACAACGCAGTCTATATAGTGGTCATCCACTGCGAAATTAAATGACTCACGTCACATTTTATCATGCACGCATAGATTAACGTAAAAATTTGTTCGAAATGGTCAGCTACGAATGTAGGAAGAATGTACTCAAATTTTAATGTAAAAATTTTGTCATCACTTGTGAGTAATCAACGAAATTTATGGCATATGACAATGACAAATCTGTCCAAGACGATGACGCTCTTCAACTTCAACGGAAATATGGAGTGACTACTGACTACCTTGTACCTTATCATCATCATTCCAATGAAAATGTTCAAAAACTACGACTTGTATGATGTCATCATGGCCATCAAGTCAAGCAATTTCAAAACACAAATCCTTACACTATTCTCTCGCTCAATTTTTATGGCAATTATATCAGTAAATTTCCTATTCCATATCTCTGAGCCTCCATCGATTTCCTTTTAAACTCAGAAATTAATGGCAGTCTTTAGTCTCAAGCCCACGCGCCAATCATTTCATAATTCTTTAAAAGGAAGAGAAACATACTTAACTTCATGTTACACATGGTTAGCAAGTAGTCTGAGTTTAGCCTCGAACTGAAAAAGTAATTTTTGTTCCCGTTCCATATTTTTTCTCTGTGATTATCATTACGCAACAACAATGGGAATTGGAAAAGCTAATCAGAAAAGTAACAGTAATGAATGACCAATACTCTGCTTCCTCATCCATCACCATCATGCCGTCCATCCATCTCCACTTTACTTGAAGGAGGAACATCCCTATAAAAATTGTAATTTGAAACAAAGTAAAGTGTACAACATGAAGAAAGAAACGAGCACGATCATTTGTACTTTTCAAAAAGAAAAACGTAGGCAAAAAATATGATGGAGAGAGAGAATGGTTTCATCAAGGCGTACCTTTACCATGTATATTTAATACACTTCGCTTACCTTAAAGGCCCTCTGGATCATCCCAGGAACAACATTTAATGATCGATATAAAGTAATTTCATATGCATAACTTCACGGTTTTCATATATCCTATAGGCCATTTAATTTTCATAACATAAACTGCAAATAAAATCGATTTGTCTTTCTGCTGTGAACAAGGAATCCAGAAGAAAAATAGAGAAAACAGCTTTTTTGAAAAACAGGTGCATGAACTGACGAAGAAGAGGAGGAAAAAGTAGTAAAAAATTGAATTCAATTGTTTGTTGTTCATAATTTTCATGATGTGCCCCATTCCGCTTTTTAAACTGCTCCCTTGTAAAAATTTACATTTGATTACGTTGAAATTTGTTTTCTCTCCCGTTTTGTTTGCAAAATAAAATCTGGAGGAGAGAAGAAAACTCTTAATATATTATGACCCACCAGTCGGGGTCACCCTTGTCCTCATCATGTTCATCAAAAAGAGTCATGAAAAATCAAGGGATTCTCACAACCAGAAAAATTAAATGGAAATTATGGGAAATAAAAAAAATAGTTGGTTGAGGATGGTGTGTGCTCTTCTTGCTCCACAAGTATCATAAATTCGGTCGGACTGCTTGGACATTCAGTGGAAGAGTAAACTTTAGGAGATATATAAGCACAATGCTTTGTATATAAACAGGTAACAAAAACGTTTTGTGCATGCATTTCACATACACACAAACATTTATACGCTCTTATCATATTGAAATGGCTTTTATGATGATGATTGTCCATTTTACAATGTGTCCAGTTGTGTGTGCAACACTAAAAACCATGTATATATTGTATTATTGTGATGTGCACCGTTCGTTCTATCTCTGCTTGTGGCCCATGGCATGGCCCATCATGATTTTTTTGGGGTATGTGTAGACGGTGGTCAAAGGAAAGCATTTAATAGCTTTTTCGTTTACGCCAACAAGAAAAATGATGGATTTTTGAGGTTTCATGGAGTGAACGAATACATAAACTGTGCTCATTATCTCAAAATCCTCAACAACTGTAGTGAGAACAAAGTTGAGAATTTTTGTGTCTCGCACTTTGTACACCATCAACCATCATCATACTTATTGCATATATACGCTTTTTACACTTTTATTTTATTTTAGCAGTATTGAATAGACATATAGGAGATGGTGAGGTTTATATTAAATAGTTTGTACAGGCTTTTGATATACAGTATGAGAAAAAAATACAAATCCATATTATATGCGTTTATATATGCGTGTATATGATGTGTTGGTTGGTATATGCGAGTATTATTATTTTCCTTGAAAATCCATTAAAACAAAACATTAATTTTTCTTGTGAAAAGAACGAGCAAGAATGACAAATGGTTCTTCTCATTCACTTGGCACTTGACTCATTTAGGGAGATGAAGGTACGCTGTTTTAATTTCTTCATGTGGCTAAATAAAAAACAGCTTCAAGCTTTTGGGTTCATATATAATATGTGTGTATTTGTATATTTAGGAAAGTGCGTTCAGATACAAAGTGCAAAGTGATGATGAGGATGATGATAGTACTGGTTAAAAAGGTAAGAGTAAAGGTTATGACATTTTCCCACTATGAGTCGGTATTTAGTCCCAAACATCAATTAAACTTTACACCCAACATCTCTAAATCTCTCGACGTTTCTCAACTTTTTACAACATCCCTCTTTATCTTGTGGCTGCCACACAGTTGATAAAATGGTAATTAGAAAATTTATGATATGTACTCCCACCCGATCTGTATGCTGTTTGTTGGCTTAAAGCTTAAATCTATGAAGAAGGTTTGGAGTAAGCAGAGACCTCAAATAAGTTACAAGTTAAAATAATTTCTTTGAGAATAAGTGCGTACCCATCCGTCGTATGGTAGTTGTTACTCATTGATGATTAATCCATGCGCCAACCATTATTTTGCTTCAATCGAACATTGATTGTATTTTAAAAGATTAAATTAAGAACAATTAATGTAAATGAATTGGAACAAAACATAACACTTTCGCGTTGTATCTTGCATCCATATTATTATTGGTCTACGTAGTATATCCACGAATTTTCCAACTACAATACACGTTTCTCAGTTCCGTAAAAATATATTGTGACCTTGACCCTTGACTTGGGAATTGATTGATTGAATAGACTGATTGGTGCATATGAGAGTTTGAGTTTGCTTATATAGTATTGCTAATAAAAAAGTCACAGTTAAAAATTATAAAATTATGTTAAAAGTGGACAAATTTGTTTAAAGTTTTCATAGCTGTTCATTTTTTACTGTTTGTGTTTTGTGTCCGTATCCATTACAATGAGATGGGTAATGGAAGCATTTCACTTCCAAAAAAGCCCCAAAGGAAACAATTAGAAGGATAGATAATATGCATCTTTTCTCATCTCTTGTCTCCCTCATTACACAACTCTTTTTATGTCATATGTGTGCTGATCGACTCGAAGAAAACATTCCTTGAAGGACTACATCTGGTTTTCATGAATCCCGTAAAATGAATATGCATGAAATACATAAAAAATCCTTCCGTTCTTTAAAAAATTGCTGTTGTTTCAAGTATACCAGCTTCACGGGCCATATAACCCTACCGTTCCTCTAACTGAAGCGGAAATATCTTCTTTTTGGGAATTTTTTTTGTTTAAGAAATATTCGACATAAAAAGCATCTCATCACTCAGACCTCATTTATATTCATGAGGTGGAGTTGAAAAGCGAGAAAAATATGTGTTTTCTGCTCTTTCTGTGGTTTTCCGGTTATAAAGTATCATCCAGGATTCTAATACTTTTATTTGGGGCAACCTGGAACAGCTTACCAAGAGCTTCTTAAAGACAAGTGGGGCTTGTCTAAGAATTCATTTTACACGATAATAATCATAATGACTACTAGCAGTCCCCGCAAAGAGCTGATTTTCATTTGGCAGAGAGTATTTTTCTCTTCTAAAAGCAAGTCTAGCAAAACAGTTCCAGCATTTTAGCCTTCCTTTTTAAGGAGAAGAACAAGACAAGCTAGACAAGACAAACTACTTTTTTTCTCCTTCTTTGGAAATGCTACACACATTGTAAAGCTGGTATGTATGCTAAAAGCTCTACTTGTCTTGTTGACTGCTTGACTAGGATGGATTAGGGAGGAGGAACCGGATCCATTAATAAATCCGCCAACTATATATCGACTTATATAAAGAGCCTCTCATTATATATTGCTTGCTATACACGACTACATTTGTCACGTAGAATTTTAAATGGCACAAGTGCTTAGAAACTTTACTGGAGGGCTCCTCCAACTTACTATGTGTACTACCACTACCGATACCGAATAAAAAATTGGTAGAGATCAGTTTTTCAGACATGGGAGAAGTTATGAAGTCGATTCATCCTTGTCGAAGAAATCCGAGGGAGTGAGGGCGAGGGCGAACCAAATATCAGTTGATAAAAGTCAGGTGCTTCTAAATATCCACGTCGTCAATACTTGTGCGTGTAAACCAATGGCATGGCATGCTAAAAAAAAGTCACGCGAAAAGAATGTATAGAATGATGGGTGAGGGTATGTATAATGCGATGGTGTGGAGAGAAGCAGTCAAGCACGGAAGACAAAGTGGATCCCTTTTTGGTAAAAAATGTGTGTGCATCATGAATCCTATATACTTACTTTATGCCATGCTCATTATTGTGTACATTACGCTTCCTTTTAGTTAAAAAAATAGTGAACCCTTTAAAAAATTGTTGTGCACTTGTTTCGAGCATTTCCAGCTGCTTCACTTTTTCCTTTCCCATTGCATAATATAATGTGAATATTACGAACGGGATGATAATGACAACCAAGTTCAATATTTAAAATGGATAGGGAGCCATGAAGGGGAAAGGCACGGGTGGAATATGCGAAGGTCAGTTAGGTCACTGCTCATCATCATCTCTTCCTTCCTTTGAAAGAGATAAGACACATATGGGAGAGGAGGAAACATGAATGTTTTTAGCTAATGAGAAAAATAATTTTCCTCTAGTGGATTGTATATTCTTAGTGATTTCAAAAGTAGTATTAAGGGTTGAAATAAGAGCATAAAGCTGATTGGGAAAGAGTTTATTGTAGAAGCGAAAGATTTCTGGCCCAATAAGAGTATCCTCCTCTGATTCGTATTGCATTTATCCGTGCGACAAACACAGAGTTGTACTTCGCCTTTGTAGATTGGGGTAGAGACACATAAAGGGTAGACCGGGATTGTTGGCACTCGGACGCACTTCCGGAACCAGAGAATGAACGGAGGATCTTGACGAACGGAGTTGTCCGAGAGGTAGTCGTGGTGGAATATTGAGCGAACTACGAGACAGGCTGAATCTTTATCTGGTTTTGAAGAAATATGGGAATGAATTTAGATTATATGAAAAACTGCATAAAAGTTCAGATTAATTTAATTTTACCATGAACCGCAACAGGTACAGAGTTATTCTCTAAGAGAAAGTGGAGGGGCAGGCCGAGGTCTCCATTCCGAGCGCTGAAATACCCTAAAAAGATAATTAAAGATTTTGATAGTAAAACATGAGTCTTGTTATTGAAATTAAAACTGAATCAGTCTCGTAATCATTAATCTTTATTCTCCATTTCAAATACATTCAATATCCAAATACTTTTGCACCGACAAGTATTGCCTATTCGCTTCCTCAAAACTGAGACAAGGTTCATCTTTCAAATAATTTCGTAAGTGACCAGTAGCCGGTGACATATCACATGTTTCCCCTTGATTCATACTATCGCATCGGTAACAAAGTAGCCCTTCAAAAATGGAAACAAAAATCAATTAAAATTATCGTTGACCGTTTCCAAATTTTATTTACCTTTAAGTTTACCTTGTGTGCATTTGACCACACTCGTGGGATCAAGAATCATTAGGATGAAGACCAAACTTAACGATCCCACTTTCTCACGGTGAAGATGCATTCTTGTCTCCCGAAATTGAGATGTAAAACTATCATATTGTGACCACAGTCAACTTCCTCGTTCTGGAAAAGGGCATTTCATTGAAATTATTATTTTCTCAGACAAATGAACAGATCATTAGTAATCTAATGATCTATCCAAACAATCATAGCAACTAAGTAAACGATATCATTATGTGATTTCAAAGAAATCTAAAATTATGTGGGTATATATACAGTCAACAATGGTCACCGTATCGAATTTTGATCTTGCTCCCAGCTACATGCAAATAATAATCTCGTTCTCTTTGCGTTTCAGCAAAGTAACACATTGTATTACATTACCCGTATCGATTTCTATTCTTCTCAACAATATTTGTTTGTTTGACATTTCAATAAAAATTATTTTT
>JAANSM010002918.1:0-13941 GCA_036850725.1 Orchesella villosa | reverse complement strand
TTAAAGCGTTGACTCTCATGGTTGAGAAGATTCCAGATGCTATGGACAGTCTTCTCAACCGCGCCGTTTCCATTGAGAAGTATGACCCAACTAATGTCAAATGTGAACTGAAACTTGATTTTGGGTAAGTTAGATTGTGGCACTAGGCACCACCACAGCTTCCGGTTCCCTGGAGAAAGTAAAGGAAAAGGTTGATCTTGATGTTTTGGATTGTTTCATTGTCTCTGTTTATAGGGCAATTGTGGGGTACTCTGAGACACGTGGCTATTCCCAGAGAAAGGGTAAAACTGGAGGAAATGGTGAGAACGGGAATGTAAAAGCTCGGAAGGAGATGCAGCTGCTAACTCTAATTTTAGATTGTAGTAGCTCAGCAAGAAAGAAAATTTTAACGCATCCACTCATCGCTATTTTTCTATATTTGAAGTGGAGATGTGTCCGCACTGTGTTCTGGTTAACGATTCTTCTTCATGTGAGAAAAAATAGAACCAAAATCCTCTTTTATTTAAATGCCATGAAATTCTCAAGCTAACGATCTTTTCCCCTGGATCTAGGTCGTTCTCCTAATGTTATACACCCTGTATATCCTCGATGTCTACCTAATAAGCTGTCCTTACCGCCCCAAAATCACTGAGCCAGCAGCCGTCAAAGCAGCGAAAGCTGAAGGAAATTACCTCCAAAGTGAAAACTCTACTTACCGAGCAGAATTCATAAAGTTCTCTTGGTTTGAGTTCTCACCTCAGCTCCAAGAGCTGGGCACAATCAAATCTAACCTTTATGGTGAGGGTGAAATAGCTCAAGGTGATATTAGCACTTTTTAAAATGAAAATCATTTTAATAATAATATATATCAATATATATCCTCTGTGAAACCCCATCTTTCAACAACCAATTATTACTAAAGATGGATGCCCTTTGGAAATCGGACCCACTGTCAAGTCTGTTCTTTTGCTTGCCCTAACTATATTGATGGTTACCAACGAAGTCTTCAAAATGTTGCCTGCTCCAAGGTCCTACTGGAAAAGGACTAATAATCGACTCCAGTGGACTCTCTTTCTCTTCATTTTTCTTACCTCTTGGCCAGTCTTCATGAGTCATCCTAACATCAACTTTTGGCAATATCAGGCGGCCGCCTTTGGCCTGTTTTTGGCATGGGGCTTGATGCTCTCTCAGATTGGAAAGTTTCCTATACTCGGGCTTTATGTTGAGATTCTTACGAAGGTGTTGAAAAACTTTGGATTTTTTATGGTCACGTATGCATCCCTTCTCATGACGTTTGCATTAGCGTTTTGTGTCTTGTTCCCTGGGAATGCGCCATACTCCTCGATTCCCTTGGCCATTCTCAAAGTTCTCATGATGATGGTGGGGGAAGTTAACTATGAAGATTTATTCTATGGGAATGAGGAGAACCCTGTTGATGACTTGTTGTATCCTGTAAGAAACTACTTAATTTCAATTCAGCAAAAATATGAAGCTTTCACTATAAAACTTTAGGATTTTTTTTATATTAATGTTTAAATAGATCACGGGTCACTTTTTATATGGAGCATTTGTAATTATGATCACCATCGTTTTGATGAACCTCTTGGTAGGTCTCACCGTCAGTGATATCCAGGTACGTATCAAAAATTCCATTGCGCATGCCCCCTTTTTTACCCAGGTCAGGCTCAAATTGAGCTCAGTCACATCTCCTAAATAGAGACGACAATTTCAAACCATACAGGGTCTCCAAAAGGATGCTGAGCTTACCAGGTTGTCTCGTCAAATTGGAGAGATTTCTCAACTGGAATCTTTTGTATTTTCCAAAAGAGTTCAGTCTTTTCTTCCCAGCTCTTTTGCAGCTTTTCTTCGGGNTCAACTGGAATCTTTTGTATTTTCCAAAAGAGTTCAGTCTTTTCTTCCCAGCTCTTTTGCAGCTTTTCTTCGGGAGTCTGTTTTGGTTGTAAGGCCAAAGTATGGGAATCACCATGAACAGAATCCGATTAGCCCAACTTCCACCGATTATAAAGACAGGTATCGGTGAGAATTGAGATATACCATTTTAAATGGCTGCGTTATATTTTAGTAATTACCTAATTGTTTCAATATAATTTAGCTCGTGGTATTGTCACCTCCGACCAAATGATCCGAATGACAAGTCTATCCCGGAGGATTTGAAGGTAGCCGTGTTGAGAATTGCTGCAGCTCGTCATCGCACCAAAAGGACGAACAGATGTACCAAAAACTTTCACCGGGAAGCAACTGCTACTGCCGGTGCCACTCCGTTACTTGAAGAATATCAAAGATATGCGAGTACTCACGCCGGAGCGTCTGGTTGGCTTCCTCCGCCATACCAAAGGGTTTATAGTAGAGGAATTGATCCAACAGTTTATGGCACAGGGGTTGCTGGAACGCCACTTCCGGCGACCTCCGGTGCTCCAGTTCCACCTTGGGCTCCAAATACTAGTAACATTCGAACTAGAATTGGGTCAGGTGCTTCGACAATTCGGGATCCACCAGAGTATACATATTTTATGAAGAGATTAGAAGAGAAAATTATGGACAGAATGAAGATTCAGATGGATACCTTGTACCAAAAGATTGAGGATAAGATGATGAATATTCATTAGTGGTAGTGAATTTTATATGCTTTGGATTTGGAGAAGTTGTTTGTGAAGAATTCTGGAAATTTCTTGAATAGTTTGTAGTTATTCCAACGCAAGATTAGTAGAATACGTTTTAATTTATTGGATTTCCAACACAATACATTGTATAAACTGTATGGAAGTACAGGTACAGCTTTTAGATATAATTTTTTTCTTAACCGGAAGCACATATATTACATTCATATGCGTGGATGTATTTTCTATCAATATAATATTACTATAAAAATTTAATAACGTTCCCCTTTCCTAATACAGAAAAAGTTTACCTCTCGTTCGGTAGTAATTCAATATATAAAATTATCAATATTATCAAAATAGTTAAGTTGCATTTGGTAAAAATGTCAATGCGAGAGACATTCCGTATTTGTATATAAAAATGTACGTTTACAAAATGGTGTACTGATTTAAACCTTGTGCACAATAATAACGAATTAAATTGTAAGTCGTAATAAGTACATCTTTTTCCATTACTACATTAATATATAACGAGACCACAGACAGGTGACTGGTATCAATCAAGATCAAGATCATATAATACACCTAAGGTAAGTTAAGGTTGTAAAAAGTAAAAACATCTGTGTAAAAATAGTCAGTCCTACTTTAATGGTTCGAAACTTACGTAAGTTCCAAGTAAAGCCTTAATCTAGCTCACTGAAACTGATGATGAGTACAACTCAGTCCATATAACAATTAACAGGTATAATCATCACATCACCATTATGACATGGAGCTCAGTGATCGATTGGGATTGGATTGGTATTATTCCAGAGTTTGGCGAATTCCTGACGATACTTAGTTACAATCTGTGGGTCTGTGGAGACGAGGACGTTTTCATTGTTGCTTTGCACGCCCTAGAAAAGAGTGAATTGAACCCTATAATCATATGTCACTTGTAAAAACGAACGAAGGAACGATTCTTTACCTGTCTTGTCCAGTTTAGAGATCCTGTGAGCACCGCTTCGTCATCAATTATCGCAAACTTGTTATGCATGAGGTAACCAGTGTTCTTCATTCGGACATGGATTCCTAAAAAGTCATTTTAACATAAACATAAGGATCTTAGATCGATGTAAGCAAACTGAATTTATATACTAATTATTAGTAAATGTTTTTAAAATTACCTTGCTTATGCCAAAACTTGGCCCCAGAACTGTTGTGAGCTGTCCAAGTATCATAATCAGTCACAATTTGAATCAAAAGCCCTTCCCTATACTTCTTCAAAATGATCTCAGTAAGATCATGATTTGAGTTGAGATAA
Organism: Orchesella villosa; assembly: GCA_036850725.1. Classification (NCBI taxonomy): domain Eukaryota; kingdom Metazoa; phylum Arthropoda; class Collembola; order Entomobryomorpha; family Orchesellidae; genus Orchesella; species Orchesella villosa. The sequence continues at coordinate 10,041 of JAANSM010002918.1, read as the reverse complement.
ACACATAAAGAGATAATAGATTTGGCCTCATCGAAATACCGAACTAACTGTTTCACAGCCATGTTAGCCCTCCGACTAGTTCGATCAGAGGATAAAACGTCGGGAAAAAAGAGAACTTCATTCCAGATTTCAGGAGGCTTCCTCCTGTTCAATCCCTCTAACTCTTCTTCTGACAGTTTTGGAACTTCTAGTTGACCTTTTGGTTGGAGCCTTTCGGCCCAACGAGGCGTTATAAACTTTCGTGGCTTCAGTTTCTTCAGATACTTCTTTGGGGTGAAATACCAGTTGTATAAATGGCTCATGAATTCGGATGAGATCATAATTGTCACCCCTGCCACTAATACATTCGTCCAAGTTGGCTGAAATGGCATTGCTATCGATATCATATTGACATGAACTTCTTTAACTCCAACCCAATTGTCAATTCGTTCCTTTTCCCTCTTGCCTCTTCGTCTGTCTGTCTGTATTGTAAATATCTGTCAATCTAATTAATCAAAACAATTTCATTAAAGTGTAAAGAACTCTGATCACTGATGCACAAATGACAAAAACATTTTTTAGGATTTTTAACGATGTCATAAAATCTTACCACATTTACTACCTTGTGTTAACTGTCAACTGTGTGTGAATCTGTGGACACAAATAAAAGCCAAATTACCCTAATTGTTAATATTAAAGGCAACTCTTGGCTAAGCTAAAAGACACTTCACTTCGTGTATATAGGCTGAAGCTGAAGGAAGTCAGGAAAAATACAAGAATAAACACATGTGTCTGTGTCTGCTTTATCGAGAATGGGCTATACTGTATGTAAGTAAGTAAGAACCACTCCATCTCCATTGCATAGCTTTTTTAGTATACACTAATATGCACACTATGGAAATACTCGTATTTATAAAGGAATTCATATGTATACACTGAATGCATTTGTTTGTATTGAACGAAATATAATACAAAGAACAGAATAGCAGCAAGCAAGTGTGCTTCTCGGTATGAGTGCATCTCATCTGGTTGAGGTATCATATCAGTAAAATGTCACAGAAAACAGAATTAATAATGTCATAAACATGACCAAAAATGTTTATAATTACGTTATTTATTAACGGAACACAGTTTAGTCCCTTAAGCCATGGTTGCAGGTAATCTTAACTGTATCGTAAATCTTATTAAAAACTTTCTGACTCTCGTCGGCGTTTATATTTTACACAAAGTGAGAGCTAGATAGAATTGAGCTAGAGAGATTTTTTATTTCTGCAAATGCGAAATAATGGCAAACCAAGTGAGAAAAGTTCCTTTCCGACACCCTCAAGTTGGAACGTTCTTCCAGGCTCAGCCAAAACTAGAAAATCCATACTTGGGAGATGGCTTGCTGCAAAGGCTTCTACGAAGATTGGTTCCAGACGATGAGGTAATATAATGCTTCATGGTGATAGTTACAGTCATGCTAAGTCATGAAACTCGAATCTGACAACTTTAAAATAGTTGGAAACTTATTTCTAAATTTACTCTTGACATGGAATTTCTTAAATTTCAATGGAATGACCAAATGTAAACCCATTTTCATTTACATTTTGTCCATCAAGGCTCACAACGAGATGCACAATGACCTAGCCAAATTCGGGGAAAGGATTTGTACAGAAATTGATTCGCTGGGTGAAGAATGTGAAAAGTCTCCTCCACAACTGATACAATATGACCCGTGGGGAAATAGAATCGATGATATTGGTATACAAATATGCTTATTTACAAAATGCAGTAGTTTCAAGTTTCATCATAAAACTTGGACATGACTTTTAAGCTGACTTCCATCGTTGCTTATGCAGTGACATGTGGAGCTTGGAAGAAGTTAAAAGACATTTCCGCAGAAGAAAAACTTATAGCATTAGGATATAACTCAAAATATGGACAAACGTACGGAAGATTACACCAATTTGCAAAACTTTTTATGTTTGGTCCTGCCTCAGGCCTTTTTTCCTGTCCATTAGCCATGACTGACGGTGCAGCAAAGTCTATCAAGGTGAAAAAGTATGCATAAATCTTTGTACCTTTTAACTATTTAATTTTTACATAGAGTTTATTTTATCCCCGTTTAACTAACGTTTTCAGGCTCTAAAAGCGGACTCATTAAAATTTGCCTATGAAAACTTGACTTCCATCTACCCCTCCCAATTTTGGACATCCGGTCAGTGGATGACAGAACGACGAGGTGGATCAGATGTCGGCACAGGAACTGAAACAGTGGCGATTCCCACGGGTGAGGAGGGCAAGTTCAAACTTCACGGTTATAAATGGTTCTCATCTGCAACCGACTCTGACATGGCGCTTACTCTAGCTCGTATTGTTGACTCTGATGGAGTAGCTTTGCCGGTTAGTCTCTTAGACTCGTCTTGGTTCTTGCCTTCAGTATTTATGGTAATTCGGTATCTTTACGAATAAAATGAGAAAGCTTGATCTTTTGTTGGTTTTTTTTCAAGGGCTCTAGCGGTTTATCAATGTTCTTTTTAAAAACAAGAAAGCCAACCGGAACCCTAAACAATATTCAAGTGATGAAGCTAAAAAACAAGCTGGGAACTAGGCAATTACCCACAGGGGAACTGCTGTTGGATGGAGCGGAAGCTCAACTTGTCTCTACTCAAGGTCGAGGCGTAGCATCCATCTCCCAAATGCTTACAATTACACGCATTCATAATGGAGCAGCAAGTACCTCATATATGAGGAGGTTTGTACCTAACAAAACTACGGTGCGATTCCAAGAAAAGAAAGAGGTGTTAACTGCAATCTATCACCAACCACCACCTTCACCAGCGTCATTCCATCTTCTTTTCCTATTCATGGTGATTTAAATTCTTTCTTTCTCACCTAGAATAACCAGTTTAGCCCGGGATTACAGTAAAAGAAGAATATGCTTTGGGGTTCCAATTTTCAAATATCCATTACATGTGGATACGCTCGCAGCCCTTGAACTTAACACGAGAGCTTGTACCACTCTCCTTTTTGAAGTGGTAAGGTATGTAATTTTCCTTTTGCTTCAGTGAGTTGTGACTTGCCAGTTTAATCTGCTGAACCATGCAGAATCAAGGAAAGAAACATGGCAAATACTTTTGCTTTGTTTTTTTTGCTTAGGTGGCTAAAGTAAATGGGGTTTGTAGCATTGTAAATTGTAACGTGTAAAAAATTTATTTTATTTTCTTCTTGTGCTTTCTCACTTTCTCCTTCTCATACTATCTTCTCAAGATTGCTAGGCCATACGGAAGAAGAAAGCCAGAAGGCTGAAGAGCAACTTCTGCTCCGCTTATTGAGTCCCGTCATGAAATTGTATACGGGAAAGCTGTGCGTTCCCACAGTATCTGAAGGGATTGAGTGCATTGGAGGACAAGGCTATATTGAGGACACGGGAATTCCCAAGATACTCCGGGATGCACAGGCAAGCATATATATACTTATATACTTTTGCTTTTCCTTTTCGTGGTTACAATCAATCCTCCTTTTCGAAAGGTTGAAATCAAACAAATTAATGGAGAATGGCAGGAAACGCTGCGGAGTTGTCATTGTCAAAGTCAAAAAGAGATTCAATGTTCATGATGATGATGACTTATGCATTTGTTTTTTCTATTCGTACTTGAAGGTTACTCCTATATGGGAGGGAACCACGAATATATTATCATTAGATGTCCTCAGAGCAATTGGGAAATCGAAAGGAGAGGTACTCAGAGTGTGGGAAAGTAATGTGTCAACAAGGCTGAAAAATAGTGTCAGTTCTAAGCCTCAACTTGCCCCAGTTGCAAAAAAGATTTCGGAAGAGTTGGTGCAACTATTGGATGTACTTCAGAATAAGATGGTAATGTTTTCAAGAGACAATGTTTCTTGTTTATTTTATGCAAAACAACACATGGAGCATTTCCATTGTGAACGTCAAAGGATCACGCGTGTAGCAATACTTTTCATAAAAAATTGTGAAAATTTTGATATTTTTACAGGTGCATGAAAGGTCAGCAAGATTGTTGGCTTTTTCTCTTGCGGAAATCACAATTGGTAAGAAAAACATTGGACTCTCTTCATGTATTGTGTTATATGGCAAGTTTTAGGATGTTGGATATGGCAGACGACATCCCACTTGATTCCATATATTTTTTTCCCTCGTTCCTCAGGCATGTTGCTGATTGAGCAAGCTAGTGGTGCAACTGCTGCAAAATCTGATGTTATTGCTGCAGAAAGATGGGCATCTCAAATTCCTAGCGTTAAACAAAGGTTTGGAGCATTGGAAGAGAAGATCGCAGAGAAAGATTCATCGGAGCTTGTGTTTGATAGCTACTCTGAAATTTGAATGAAGTGAAGAGTTTATAAATCATGGTGATATCTATTAAAGTAAATTGTGCTGAAGATATTATTGTTAATAATTTATCAAATTCACAATAAATACTGAATATTACATGCATTTTTCCAATGAAACCCCAATGTCTAGCAAACTAGCAATGCAATGACATTATGAATTATGACCTTGTAAAGTAAAAAAAAAAAGAGAAAACGTCCACATGTCAAAAAGCCCTGACTGAAGAATAAAATCTACCCAGTTGAGGATTACAAAACCATTCTTTTCTCCATTTCATATTCATGTAGAGTTTATAAGGTCCAATTATAAATTATTCATTACGAAATGTCTGCAAATAGTTGGAATGAGTTGAGCTTGCTTCACTTACGCTTACGTGGGCTAAGCCAGATAATATGTATATATAAGCTTATCATAATCGCCTATTAAGTAAAGTATACTGGTAGGAATAAGGTTGGAAAGCTGATGGCATTTTAGAGACAAATCCGGAAAGCTACCTACTTTTTTCATGTCGTAGTGTAATAATGATTATGAGTCATGAGTATATTTCATTATGTAGCGCCCACATATAATAAGCAAGATAATGGCAACATTGCAAGTTGCCCCAAATGAAACGAATAATCATCCTAAAACGTCTTTAGGCCAAGCTTTATATAACACTAAACACAATAAGCTTTATTTGTATTTATTTAAGGTGGAAATAGAGTGATTCGAAATTTAATTAAAAATTACATAATAATCCCATCTTTCCTTATGTATTCACCATTCACGGGAACATGGAAATTATTCAATTTGTGAAGTACTTTTTAGCAAACAACACGATCTTTGGATGAATTCAACTCGAAGTGAAAGTTTAAGTTCAGCTCATCCTCAGTAAACAGAGAACAGAACTGTGTCATAATGTTCCAGCCAGCAACAGAAGTGCTTGAAAAGTTGTATAGGCTTAATTTGAACTTGTATAAAAGTTGCTTGCCAACTTTCTCTTGCTTTCACTTGCTGGTTAGCTGCTGCCGGAAAGAGACGCTGAACTTGTTGTTCCGCAACTTGCATTAGATCTTGAGCAATCTTGCATAACAGTACATTGAGCACTTAATTATCATTCATTATCAGTTACCCAGATCCAAATCTATGTATATTTAATATTAAATAAATTTTCAAAAATTCCATTGTCGACAATGAAGCTGCACAAAATTTTCTACGAGTGTTTGTTTACTTTTCAACTATTCTTTTCATACTCGGGTGCTTTGGGCAGTGACTATTTTTACGGTGTTGAGGGAGGCTACAGTGAAATTGGTGGGGAAGAAATTGGAGATGGAGTTGGGATTGATAGCTTTGTCCCAATTGAATTGAACGTTGAGCAGAATCACAAACAAACTTTTACTTCCACAAGGATTCTTGAAATTCCAGTAATTAGAGATGAAAGCCAAAGCCGACCTACAAGTACATCCAGTAATATTGGTAGGGATTTGAATAACGATTCTTCAAGCTTTTATGAAGATGGTGGTGACGGAAACGCATTTCCTACTGTCATTTACACCGAAGAAAAGTTTCACTCAAAGTTGTCTCCTGTTGGGGACTACGTCTTTGGAAGTTTACTTATTGCTATTGGTAAGTGATATGCGTTGGCTCCTTTCTATTTATTTGCATGCGTGCAGTATATAAAATTATATGGGTAGGTTATGAATTTTATGGCAAAAAATCACAAAAGAATTTCCTGTTTACTAACATTGAATTTGCATGAGAATCAATTGCTAGATAGATGTGCATATAAAATGAAAAGTTCACCTAGTTCTATGGCTCTAACTTTTTGGAGTTTAAATTCATCTCAATCTCAATAGAATATCTCATTGTAGAAAACTCAGCACTCCAGGAAAGTATTCAGCTGAGCAGAAAAGGTATTATATTGCTTCCACACGTGACAATTCCTTTCAAAGTATTGACAAAAGGGGTTTCATACTTTCTGGAGAATTTGAATTGAATGTAGAATAGTACACAGTACACAATGGATACGTAGGTACGTGATATATATGCAGATTAGATTGTAAGGCTTCACAGATCCATTGATACAATTCTTAGCATGAAAGAAGTCTTATCGTTCAGATTTTACTTTTCTAGAATGCTCGAGACCCGATCGGAAACGATACATAGATGTAATATAGTTAAAAGAGACGAAGGTTCAATATTTTCTACGTTACGACACATTGCGAACAGAGAAATTCTCAACGTTACAAGTTACAATTATAGTAGAAAATGTATATTATTGGCTCAATTCAGTTTCAATTAAATGTCCACAGCATCAGCTATTGCGAACAGAGAAATTCTCAACGTTACAAGTTACAATTATAGTAGAAAATGTATATTATTGGCTCAATTCAGTTTCAATTCAATGTCCACAGCATCAGCATCCCAACTCTAAACAATTATAGAACATAGAATATTATAACTTGATTGAAGCAACAAAGGAAATATATGTGAGTCGCAGGGAATTTCCAGCTCATTCAATTTACCTTTCACCTTTGTAATTGTACAACGTGGGCCGTAGGCACTAGCCAGATATTGAATAGGTTTAATTCTGTCGGGTTTCCAGCCTTTTCAATTAAAACGAGCAAATTTGATATTCTATGGAAAAATAAAAATTTAGAATTCAATGAACTCAACTTGAATGAAAAACCTGTGGTCACAAGTCAAAATATATTGTGGCTCATATATACATAAAATGTCACGAGCTATATAATTTTTTGGATTATATAGCTAATACAGCGTATAATGTAAGTATAAAATGAAATACAAAGTGAACCTTGATTTTGATTGGTAATTGGACATGAAAGTTAAATAAACCATGTGTTATAATATGCTTTCTAATTCCCGAGAATGTGAACGTATTCACTTATTATGAAGCATGAAGCAGTAGAAGCACACTTTCGACTTAAATGTGGCTTTTCGGATCATGAACAGATGAATAAATTAGGTTCTCATTGTCGATGTCTGGTAGTGATCTGGAGCAGCAGGTTACAAGTTACAAAGCCAATATTTCTCTCACTCAACCTCATATCAAAATTAAATGAATTCAAATGTCGTGTTCATAGTTCATACTTTCATATTGCTGAGCATGAGTTCCTACTGGTGCTTGAACGAATGAATTCTACTGGTTATTTAGGAATACCCGAAATTTGCGGATAAATACTTCAAAGGATTTTGCAAAGCATTATTATAATGATTTGGAATTTCGACTGTGACACAGAAAAAGAGTTGGATTTGAAGGGTTTCAGGAGGCCGGAGGAGGTCTAGTGAATGATAATTAGGATATCATTAAAAACGGTCTAATAAACAGATGACAGACCATGTACATGTTGCTGTCGGTAATCCGTAGCTACTTCCGTTTATGCATTTTCATGGCGAATATGGTACCGAGACAGAACCACGTTAAACTTTTTTATTGAATGGACAGGCACGCACGCCTACTTTGTCCTAAAATATTACAATGTGAGTAATTGGATGACAATAGAAAAGATAGATGGGTCGGTGTCACAGTCATCATATCATCATTCTTTTTGTGATTGACATGTTTAATTTTTTTATTCACAATGGGCTTGTATCTTCTTATGTACATAATATCTTGTCACCATTTATATAAGCTCATCACTTAGCTTGTCTTCTAGCTGAGCCCTTCCAGTTTAATATTTAATGGGTTGAGGACAGGAACACTGACAAAGAAAGATTGCATCAGGAAATGCCTGCATAATTTGATATAAAAAATGAAAGAATGTCATCACATCCAACATCATGTTGTAATAACAGGACTGCTCATCATTTGCGTAGGCTGTAGGCAATTCTTGCGAGTTCTTGGAAGGTTGTAAAGCCGACATTGACGGATGTAAAGTTTAAAGATTTAATACCGACTAATAATGTCTTACTAAATTGGCCTGCAAACATACTAGCTGAATTAATGGAAAAAAGTTATATATACCATCAACCATAATAATATGCATTCGTTATTATTATGCAACGCACTTAAATATAAATTAAGAACTTAAGAATGGAATAAGCTTACTTACATTCAATAGCACCCATTCATAAGATGCTGTGAAAATGGAAACAACTTAAATCGCAAATCAGTGCCCCGTACAATATACAAAAATTTCAGATTTGTTCAACTTCGGTTTAACTTCAACGCTTCATAATTTTATACGAAATTAAATTAGTATGTATTTCGAAGAAATATCTATATTATTACTTCCATTCTCCTTTAAAGTGGCGTAGTGGTCTAATGGTTAGAGTCTCGCCTGGATAGCAAGATAGATATGTGGATATTCATATCTGCAAATGTAGGTAGTTCCTACAAATCTTTTCAATAGTCGTTCCTAATCTTCACATTCTTCGCAAATGGGTAACCAGTTAATACCTGCGGCGTTTTAATATCACCCACACACTTAACTCAAAAGGTTAAACATGCTTTTCAAAAGTCGTTCCCAGTCAATATATTCTTCGCCCTTTGGTTGATACCTGCAGATAAGTAGCAGTAAATCATATCAACTTGCCCGGTATGCGAGATCATCAGGTTCGACTCCTGGCTACGTCACTAAATTTTTTGTTCTGTAAAACTACAGTGTATCTTTCCTTGTAGATTACCAACATTTTGACCCAGTAACTAACTGTATTCGAACAAAGACAAGACAATATTGATATTGCATTGACTCATTGACCTTGCTTCAAAATTTTAGCATAATCATATCACAGATCTACATAAAGTTCTTGTACATCAATGCATCATTTATTAGCTTAAATCAAATAGTATGACATGAAGAATAAAAGACTCATTTTATAAATGAATCGGTTTTCGGTAGTCCCTTTTCCATCTGGATAGTATTTCTGGTTTGAATTTTGAGGAGTAAATCCCTCCAGCAGCTCGAAGAAAACTACCATTAATCTAGAAATGATGCAAAAATGTCATAAAGTTGTTCTTAAATTGCGGAAAATTATAAATAATTATAAGGGTTATGCTGTAACACTCTCTTAAGATTATGAATCGAAATAAGCTTCTTGTGTTTAAACTTGTTACATGCTTTGCTCCGTATTTTTTATCCTTTTCTTTTCCTTATTTTTATAGTTGTGAAAGTAAAAATAAGCTTTCCCTCATTCCTTCTCACCCTACTTTACTCCAAAAACTTTCCCAACTCAATGGAGTAAAGCTAACAAAAAAGTTGGAAAGTGAAGTTGATCACGTATTAGCAATTTTGATTTGACGGATGTAAAGTTTAAAGATTTAATTCCGACTAATGTCTTACTAAATTGGCCCGCAAACATACTAGCGGAAAAAGTTATATACCTTATACCATCAACCATAATAATATGGATTTTATTATTATTATCCAACGCACTTAAATAAATAAATTAAGAACTTAAGAATGAAATAAGCTTACTTACATTCAATAGCACCCATTCCGAAGATGCTGTGAAAATGCAAACAACAGCTTGAATCGCAAATCAGTGTCGTCCGGTACAATATACATAAATTTAAGATTTGTTTGACTTCAACGTTTGATATTTTTATACAAATTCAAATTATTATTGCCCTTGTGGAATATAAATAATATTTCTTCCTTCTCTTGGATATGTGGCGTGGTGGTCTAGTGGTTAGAGTCTCGCCTGGTTAGCAAGTTTAAGATATTATCCTCACACTCTCGTAAGGCTGCGGCCTGTACGGCTCATTGTTATAA
>JAANSM010002917.1:0-13945 GCA_036850725.1 Orchesella villosa | reverse complement strand
TAACGAATTCATTTTGTTATAAGTACTTGTAAAGGAGTCCAGTGCTGCGATCTAAATATTGAAGATAATATTGCAGCGTCGAAATCGTCTTCTGACGTTGTTGCATTTGGATTAAACACTGTAATCTAAAAACAAACTTTTCTTTAAGGATATAATGTACTCGAGGAAGGTATGACATGACAGAGCTGTTTGCAGTAGTGTAATGATAAGCTGTAGAATAATCATGTAACTACCGTACAAGAGATTTCCTCATGTAAATGCTCTTCAATTCTTTGTACAGGTAGGAACATTGATTGATTGAGATGTTGAAAAGGTGAATTATTTTATGATATATTTCATCCTTTAACTTCTCAAACTCATGCTCACTGTGCACTTTTCTTAGAACCCATGCCACCAAATCTGCCGTTCTTCCCGTGGCAGCAAAAATTATTATAGGAACGGGAGGTTCGTCATACAAATAATCAGTAATTTGTCGAAGCGTATAAAATCCACCTTCGAGAACAATAACCACCACTGGAGTGTCGCACCCACGATCTGAAAATTTGAAGTGTGAAAATGATGTAAGACGAAAAGTTTATTATTCAACACATCACTAATTCGTAATTCATCTTCACATGCATATATATATCCCTTATTACTTGGACTAATGGGATGTGATGCAATGCATTTTTCCAGACTTCTCCGGAGGTAGTTTTCCCCTCCGAATTTGCCTACACTGCCATTATCCACTAAGATAAAGTTGGAATGCCGAGAATTCAAATGCAACAACTTAGATTTGAGCATGCTCCATCGGACTGTATACTTTATCTTTGTTTCGCCCTGTTAAGTCCTCGCGGCCTTGAATTAATCCCCAAGGCGGAATACCAACTGATACTACCTTCCCTCTTTTATTAGTGTTTCCTCCCACCCATCTCTCATTGTTTAGAGCTGACCCAACATGCTTCGCTACGCCGGAGTTCAAACCGTTTGTAAAAACCCATGCATTTGTACTTTTCGCTGCTTTTATCAATCCAGTTTGAAATATCTTTCCAAGTCTTGTCGACATTTCAAAATTGGTACTTCCACCTCGCACAGATATGACGAGCTTGGGTGGTTCCACATTCCATACGTACGTCATGAGTTGCAGAATCAGCTCGGGACTTGTGTCATAGCTGAGTCTAACATACTGGACACAATTTTACTCATATATACTACTAATCAAGGGGAGTGAATGAGATGCTAAAGTAAATCTGTCAACTATTGATTAAACGTTGAACGTACATGAGCTTTGCGATGCTCCTGCTCGAAAAGAACCGTCCCGAAGGCATCAGTGTTGAAGACCTTTGTATGCAACGAAGGTGACCAAACCTCATGCCTATGTTGATGCTTCACAAAGTCCCCGTGATCAACCTACGTAAATTGTATTTGCTTTTTGTTTAATTGCGGTTAAATTTATAATTCAATGCTTAAAGATAGACTATACTGAATAGATTATATTCAAAGTTTTCTCCTTTCTCTTTATACTTTCACTTACTTTTCGACGACCACATTGACACAGAGTGTCATTGCCTAGGAGCAGCGATAAACGTTGCACATTCTCTTTTCGTTATGTTCATTTCTATCCATTTCGGTGGAAGCTTATGCAAAAACATGGTAAATCATTAATATTTATGGGTCAGTCATACTAAAATCAATATACATGCGACATACACCAATATATAAACTTTTCCATACCCGAATATCGTTTCGAGAGCCGTACATCATTATTTTCTTCAATATATGAATGCAAATGCGAGACGCGGTATAATGATGGAAAGAAGTATTTGGTCAAAGGAAATAGTCTAGTATTGATTTTGACCTTTTAAAATGCCAATATCCCTAAATAGCCCAATAATGAAGACTTTCTCGAAATTGTCGTCTTATATCGTGTAAAAAATTATAAAAACATGCTTTTACGGGTTTCTATCTATTTCAACTTACATGCAACGCGGATTAGAGAAAAATGTATGTGTTTCTAGGGTCATGGATCGATGGTTGCCAATATCCCTAAATAGCCCAATAATGAAGACTTTCTCCAAATTATCGTTTTTATATCATGTAAAAAATTATGAAAACCAAGATTGATCTCATTCAATCATTTAAAGTTTGAGAGTTGCCTTGATGAATACATGCTTTTATGGGTTTCTATTTAGAAATTTGCATGCATAACGCGGATTAGAGAAGAATGCACGTGTTTCTAGGGTCATTGGATCGATGGATTGGATGGATTGGTTGGTGTTTGTGGGTTAAATTGCTGAAAAACAAATATGAATGCTCATTTCACATGTGCATGTGCATTTAATTTTTCTCTCTGCGCTTACTGCCTGTGTGCACGCATTCCATTCAAATCTTGTAAAAGCAGATTAGCTTGAAGCAATAATCAAACGTTCCCGCAGATTCGAAACTGTAAAATTATGAAATTATGAAAATGAAAGTTTACCGATTTCGCGATTTGGTACACGCATTCCATATTATTAGAATCATCAAACAAGACATCAGCCTGCAGACGAACGCACGTATGACCCTGCTGTGAGATGAAACTTGGTTGTGAAAGAGAAACAACGTTTTTAGTTTTATCTTATGCATGTGCATAAAATTAATTGTTAATTAAAAGGAGATTAGTAACATTACGGCATCCATATAATCATTATAATCCATAGAATAGGTTATACAGTTTGTACCGGCTGTAACCTTTCACTTTAAATGTAGTAACTATAAATGTGGGAGGCGGAGATGAAGACGTCCTATTAAAATTCAGCTTCAATAGTTCGATTCAACTTTGGAAAAGGACATTTTTTACCCCTAAAAATTGTTAAAATATTTAGTAAATGGACGAAGGAATGGATTTAACTTGTAATGAAGTAATTGTTGAAGAATACATTGAGCCTAAAGGAGTGCCATCATCAGAGTCAAGCACTGAACCGGAAGTGAAAGCATCAAAATCACAGTACTGCACTAGGAGCAGTACCAGAGTGAGAGGTGTGGACGTAGATTGTAAAATGAAACCCAAGAATTTGAAGAGACGACAAACTTGGACTAGGAACCCGAAGAAGTTGAAAACAGATCTGGAGAAAGTGCCGGAGGCGAAGGGTGATGCTGTTATTTATGAGGATCCAATCCATTCTGTGTTACCAGTAGAGGTAGAACGTAGAAGAATAAGGATATCATACATTGCTAAAATTATGAGATAAATATATATAGTTAATGTATTAAGACAAGGCACGTAATTATGGATTTCAGATTCGTTTATCAATTTTGAAAGATATCGAATTTACGGAGCTCCAAATACTACGCACAGTGTCTTCTCAATGGAGAGATACTATAGATTCAATGTCAAAAGTGAACGTCAGAATTGATGGAGAAGACAAAGAATTCGATGGAAAATGTGGACTCCCAATGAAGGCATGCCAGATAGTGACACTACAAAATCCAGCTCATCGACATTTGTTCAAGGCACCATTGCCTGAAGAAGTTAGCATTATTCGTGGGATTTGTCATGTGAACTTTGAAGCATTAGTTTTGCAGTGGTCATGTCTCACTAAACTGGAACTGTGTTGGAGAACTCTCATGAAGAATTTATTATTTGGAAGATCAGCCAGCGAATGCTCTGTAGCGCTAAGAAAAAAGGAACTGCTACCCAACTTGACAACTCTGACGATTGAAGTTCTCACGTATGATGACTTAAAAGAGAGGTCAAAATCTAGGATCCTTACTAATTTGGCGACCCTCACAAGTTACGACTATCCGAGCCTAACCAAGTGTTCAGTAAGACTCAAATTATAGCATTATATTAATCCTGGCATATTTCCCAGATTGTTAAAGATTCGAAAATTCTGTGCAGATATTTTTTGTGGGCTATCGGCAACTTCATGCAGAAAACAGATATCTTGCAGTTCTGCTTCCATTCCTTGGTCGGCATTCCAGTACCTTGGACACGCTGGACTTTACATTAAAATACGCAACACACACTGTCTATCCTCCTTCTCAACCTCGTCATATTTTGTTCTGTGTTCCTCCAAATCTCAAAACCAGTTCTAAGTCTCCTTACATTGCAACGGATTCGCAATTAATAACTACACAACTCAAAAAACTCTCAACCTCGTCATATTTTGTTCTGTGTTCCTCCAAATCTCAAAACCAGTTCTAAGTCTCCTTACATTGCAACGGATTCGCAATTAATAACTACACAACTTAGAAAACTTGATCAATCCCCCGAGCACCATTTGGAGTGGGTCAGCATGCTGAATGATAAACGAAGACTTGAGGTAGCCATCATGACAAGATTCCTTAATTGGACCATCAAACACCTCGATTTCTTTTCTCCAACCATCAAACAGTATTCCAAGTTTATTAGATCGATGGATCTGATGAATTTGACAATGTACGACAGTGGAGCTCACAACACAATTACGCAACTTGATGCGAAAATCTTCAGCGAGTGCCCACAGTTAGCTCGACTCCGCTTGTTCAGAGCTCCCATCATTTTTCATGAGAACGAAGTTGAGCCATCAACAGAACTCATCAACTTTTCATATTTACCGAAAACGCTTCAGGATATTGTTGTAGACGGTCTGCCAGTGTCTTCTCATGAAATTCAGATTGCATTAGAAAAGCTTTGTGATCTTCGGAGTTTTCATTACTTCCAGTCCCAAGTTCCAAGACGAAACATGCTTTGGACAAATGGTGTTAGTTGGGAGGTGTTGCAGCAAATTATCAAACACCCTAAATTAATTAGTGTTAAAGTTCACGTCACTGATATTGGACAAGTGCGTACTCAATACGAAGAGCCTCTAAGGTCTATGATGTCGAATGTATGGTTGGAACTCTGTTGAAATTGTCACTGGCTACATGAATTTGTGTACAATCACACTGTCGAAGCTAAGTTGTATTTGAGCAACAATATTTTTCGTTTCAATTTTATGCATCATTAAAACAAAAACATTTTGAGTATTACAGTTTTTTGCTAAAAAAAACTTTTAATCGCAATTCGCAACTATCGTTTTTAAAAACGAAACCATGTACAAAAGTTATCTACCTGTGTAAACGAAACGATTGGAATGTGAACTACTTGTTGTGTGGTTTTATAAAATAAAAATTCATTGTTCTGTTACTATTAAATGAAGTTTAAGGGAAAGGGAAGTGAAATTATTAATACAGTCTACATTGTCGTAAGTAGGTGCTTACTGATAATTGCAAATTACTCTCTATGCTGCCTCTTGGACATTTCCGTTTTGTGCATTGATCAGTGTAAAACTAAGAAATATAACTCCCCCAGTAATGACTAGAAATGTGGCAACAGTTATAAGAAGCTGTGAATCCGAGTCTCCAACAGGAATGAACACGGTATTGACTTTCGAATTCTGCAAAAGACAATACAAGCACCTCAAAATAATGTAATTGTTCACATGATTCCATTTTAATGGAATGGATACTACAAAAGTAATTTGTCTAATTTTTCATTGTCTTACCGATTTATACGGCAACGCCACCCATTGACACATAGAATCCACAGAGGATTTGCTGCTGCACAATGTTTTCACAAAGTGACAATGCTCATTTCGCCGTTTGCTGATAATCCCAGTCTTCGCAATGAAGGAGTAATCTCGGCAACGGGACGTTGACAGGAATGTAGCCTGCAGGATTCATCATACCTCCATTCCCAACCAATAATTCCAAATCTGGATGCCCATCAAATCTTGAATGACTTTGGGGCTTTTGGTACCGAAAATGAATGGGGATCCTAATAGTGTCACTAGCCAGCAAATTCCCTGTTGACTTCACAGTTAGTTGAACAAATACTGTGGAATTGGACTTGGCTAACCAAGCCGGGCTTTCTAAGTCTGTCCAGTTGTTTTGAATTCTTAATCATGTCCTGGAGACCACCAATTTGAGAAACTTCATACGGATCCACGTAAATGTCCCCAACAAACTTTGTGAGCATGGCAAGCTTACACTCCTTGTTTGTGAAGCGGTTGAGCGGTATGGGAGAATTGGTCACAGTAATCTGACAAAGGCAAAATATAAAAATTAATATTTCAATACTCATTTTCAAATTATGACGCTGTACAACACAAGTCTTTTCCCGTTTTCTTTCATTGCCATAATACAATATACCTCAACAGTGTCTTCCAGTTCCCTGCAACAAAAATTCAAATAATCCATAAAAACAACCCTCCATCAATTTAAATCAATAATGCTTTTTATAACCATCTCATCAATCTAAAAAGCACCTGTGAAATCCTTCCTTTGTAATAAATCTAATAAGATTAGCATGGAGGCCACGAACCAAGGAGCAGTTCTTCTGGCGAAGTTCATTCTGAGTACCAAACGAAGGGGATCCCCCACCTCCCCCTTCAACCAACATCAACTGAAGTATCAACGTAAGGATCATGCTCGCAGCATTAACTCCCACTCTCCTCTTCAATATAATCATCTTCGCATGCTTATCGACAACACCCCAAATGATTACAACCAACAACACGCCGGTTTCAACGTTCGTAAGGATGAAGGAAGATGCTTGCGCTTGATGCTTGATGTTGGATGTGAACTATAGTTGAGGAATGTGATTGGAATGCTGTGTTTACTCCAACTTCCGGTTATGTGTCAGTCGTCAATACATTATACATACACTCCATTCCACTCAAAAAAATCTCTGAAACTCCAACCAATAATGACCAACAAAAATATCATCATCACCATCAAACATCCCACATAATAACAAGCTCAAATAGTAGACAGCAGCTTCCAGCTGGTTATGTAATGCACTCTTTTTTACACATCTTCTTCTTGGGGAATATCTGGGCTGGGAATTGGGAATGGGATCAGTCACTCGACATCATCCTCAGTTCACGGACTGCAGAGAAGAAGGAATGCAAACAAACAGCAAAAGTATAAAAAGGAGAAGAAATCCAAATTCCAAGCAGGTTCATTCGTCTTCCTTTATGTATATCTTGGGTATATATATGATGATGTGATGTATTAAAGGGTTCGGTAATCAATCGGCACAGATCCGAGACGGGAAGTTCAATTTCCTCCAACAACTTTGGGTGTTGTTTTTGGGACTTGTTGGGTTGTTTCTGTGTGTGTTGTGTTATGGTTATGTTGTTGTGATTTGTGATCGGATGTGAGAGAGAGTAACGAAAAAGGATCGTCAGATGCATTTGCTTTCTATTATCATATTTTTATGGACGAGATTCCCGTGAAATATTTTGTACTTTTGGAAGCTCATAAAATGTAAAAATACAGATTCAACCCAAACGTAAACAGTAAAACAGGTTTTTGAGTTGTAAAGTCATTTCCATTTGAGTTGGGGTCGACGAGTGCTTTAAATTTTGTGTACATTTTGAACAAAGGTGTATTAGTGATATTTCAGATGCAGACAAAGCTTAATTAATGTTTGCTGGTTTTTAGTGATATTCTAATCCTAATTAAGTTTGTAGTGAATTTAAGTATTGAAAGGGAGGTTAAATAGAATATATAGGTAGGCAAGATGGGTGGACTATTTTCCAAAAAGAAGCCAGTACAAGTGGAGTCAAGGGTCACGGAACAAGATCGTGCTATACTTGTATGTTTTGAGGAAGAATTGTTGAGTTTTGATTTTGCGTACATATATTCAGGGTATTAATTAATTGTCTGATTTTGAACGTCAAATAGGAACTGAAGAAGATGAGAGACCAACTGCAGCAGTATCAAAAAAATGTAATTAGGAACCTGGAAAAAGAGCGTGAGTTGGCGAGAAAGTTACTAGTTGAAGGCAGAAAAGAGTAAGTATTTTATCAAACTTAGAGGATAGTTTGCATACTACGATGTGTGTTCGTGTGGATTAACTACTATACTGTTTTGCGTCTGTTACAGTCGAGCAAAATTATTATTAAAGAAGAAACGCTTTCAGGAGTCTTTACTGGAGAAGTCTGAAAAACAATTGGACAATATACAAGAAATGTGTAGCAGTCTAGAATTCGCTAAAATTGAGACGGAAGTACGTAAATTATATTAATTTTTTGCTACTTTTATTTTTTATCATTTATACGAAACTAACTTCATACTAATTAATTTGTTTCCTTCTATAGGTACTTGATAGCTTAAAATCTGGTAATGAAGCACTGAAAAAGATACATGGTATGATGACAATTGAAGATATTGAAAAGATTTTGGACGAGACTCAAGAAGGTATTGAGAAGCAGAGAGAGATCGATGGCCTTCTCAGTAACAACCTTAGTCCTGAAGATTTGGAAGAAGTGGAAACAGAACTGGAAAAGATTATGGCAGAAGAAAATGTGGTGCAGAAGGAGTCTCCTTTGTCACCGGCAGACTCCGAAGTGGTTAACCTTCCGGAAGTACCAGATACCCCTATCTCTGAACTGGAGCCAGGTATTGTTTTCATACACTATATTACTATATTATGTTATGTTTTAATAATTTTAATATATTAAAATGTATTCTTGATAACTTGTCGTCTTTCTAGTAGAAACGGAACGACCTTCTAAGCGAGCAGAAAAGGTGCTGGTTGAAGCTTCGTGAACAGATCCCATTTGTTTTGGACTAACTCATTCAAAAGTGGGTCCTTCCTAGAGGAATTACTAATAAGCTAAATGACGTTTTGCCTTTTAGTCAGCTAAGGTGAATTAGTCAATTTCACTCATCAATTCAATCAATCTAGTTAGAGACAGAAAGATATTAATATTTCATAATGACGCATTATTTCAAAAACATAATTAAGTTCCTTAATCTTTAAAAATGGTATAACTAATGGGATGGGTCTGGAGCATGCTGACATTTTATCTTGTTTACTATTCTAGTAGCAAGCATGTAAGTTCATGATATAAGTGGTGGTGGTACTATAATGTATTTGGAGAACCAACTATAAAAGTATTACCAAACCAATTATCATTGCTCCTGGCAATGTGAGCTTAAGGAAGTCACTTGAGAGTCTTGAGAAGGATTTGAAACGAATGAAAAAGCTTTAACTGTTCGTAACGAAACAAAGAAAACTAATGGTTTGTGTGTGTATCTTCACATGTATACAGTTGTTTAGGTGCTTTTTAAAATTTAAAATCACCCAAGGTGGGGTTAGTAGTTTTTATAAGTGTTTGAAATAATCAAGTAAGGAAAATCAAAGAATTTACCTTTTGTCAAATGTGGGATAGTTACCTCATTCATTTTTCAATCCGTTAATGTATTAAGCAAACATGTCATGTCATTGTGTAAGTTGGTTTATCTACTACATTAATTGTACTACTCTACAGCCCTATCAATTATGTCATGTCAGTACTTTTTGAACCCAAACCAAAGCTGTATTCAAATTACAAGATGTAAAATTGTAAATTGAGCATATAAAACGAAATTCGCTGTGCATTTTTATACTAGACCGTGTGTAATTTCAGACTTTTAAAGTCGTGTTCTAAGTCGTCCAGCTCTATACGCTTCATTAATTAAATCATCGTTGAAAAAAGTTTGGCTTTAGAAAAAAGAAAAGTGTATAGATATGCGTTTGTGTTGCCAATTTTCACTGAATGTGGTTCATTTATGTGTTTTAGTACGTAGTTAACTACTTAACTCTTACTCACGATTACATTCGACTTTTAAATCAATCCCTAAAAGAAGACTAAAACTGCTAAATTGATGCCACGATGCTTTCACTTCGTGACCAATACAGAGTCATGCACACAATTACTAGCTAGAACGTGACAAATGGTTGAATACATCTTCGTGTAAGAGTTAACACAAAGGCTGCTATTTCTATTACGTAGTGAAGGGTTGTATCATAATCATACATGGTAGATTTTTAACAGGCTTGATAACGTTAACGGAATAATGGGGTCGGCATAAACGAACAAGGAAGGATTCGATCGTCTTCTTGATATTTTTTACCTTACCTATGTTGTTTTCTGTGTCATCATGTTGTTCTTACAAAAGCTGTTCTGTGTTGCCCCTTAATATTCCTAAGGTACAAATACCGACTTTTTCCATTTTCATGTTTTCTTGGGGGTTGAATTTGTACTGTTTACTATTTTCTAGCCTTTAACGTACAATAAGCTTTACTTTTACGCAATCGTGATCAAGCTTTTTCTTTACGTTAATAATATTCATTGGGTATTTTGTTGTCTTTTATTTCTAATTTATATACCTGGTTGTGCTGTGCTATAATGAGATATATCATACAACTTGTAAGCGTTTCTTTGTAAATCCGGCTCTTTTTCACTACTTTATTGGCTTTTACAATTTGAATATTAATTTTTTTTGGAACTGAATATCTGTACCGCATTTTCATTATGCCTTAATCGCTTTCAATGTAAACTATTTTTCCAGAGGTGGGTCTATGTAAAGTGGAATGTTTGATAATCAAAATGTATTTTTGCTACGCAAAGTTGGAACATCACACATATATTACCTACATAAGAATACGTAACTGTGTATTTAAGTAACATCTTTAAAAAATCGTAGCTAATATTCGCAAAGTAAAGTATGTAGTGGTTTGAAGGGAAAGAATGTAAAGATGTAAATTTTGTTTACATCTTTTAGAAACGCATTTTGTATGTTTGTATGTATGCTAGTGCGCTATCTGTGCTATTAAAATTAGCGTAATAAGTAAGTACTGGTGTAGCATTTAAATATGTGAGTAACATTACTGTAGTGAGTGATGTAAAAGTAAAGGGAACAGTTTTGAAATGTTGAATTAAAAGGTTGGTGTTTTGGAGCATGATAATTATTAAATGCAACAACGGTATGTTATGACCAAAGAAATGAATGTATTTTGATACATGAGCATATTATAAATTATGTCACATCATATTTCAACGAACCATTTTTATCTAAATCACATATCACAGATATTTAAGGTTAAAATGAAAAAAAGTCATGATATAAATATAAATACGTATGAAGTAGTTAGTCGAGTTTTACAAGGTCGATGCTTGCTTTTTGAAACGAATGATTCAGGATTTCAGTAGCTAGAAGCTATCTAGAAATGTACTATCATCACAGATGATTAAAACTTATTCATAAGGCTCCAACGTACCCCAAGTTTCACCCGTTTTTATCACAACAGGAAGTTTCACACGAAGTTTTAGACACGACTCCATTTCGTGTTTAACTGCTCTCGCAATTTCAGTTAAATGTGTTTTACGTACTTCGAAAATAAGTTCATCGTGAAGATTTAAAATAGGAAGGTAAACAAAGTTGTCTAGTTGGGTTACAGTAGATCCCGCTGCAAGTGAAGATCTCTTGGCTTTGGCCAACTTATTCCAATCCATTGGCACTGAGCTTTGGGGATATTGGGAAGTTAGAAGCGTGTTGTATGCGAGCCATTGCTGCTTTCACCAAATCTGCTGCTGACCCTTGTATTTGGGAGTTTACGGCTTGGCGACTGGCTTTAGCTAATTAGTTGAGAAATAGAATTTCAAAACTTGATTTCACGAAGCAAAGCATCGCAATTTTAATATCTCACCTTTCTCAGTTGGATGAAAACTGTTAATTTTGGGAAGATATCTTCTTCTGCCAGACATAGTTTCCACATACTCTTTATCTTGACAGTTTTTAACAGCATTGATTAAGAACGTTTTTACTCCAGGGTAGGTTTGCATGAACTGATTCACGAATTTGGAAGCCTCTCTTTCGTCTATTTCCATTTGCTCAGCTAATGTTTTGGTTCCCATCCCGTATATCACACCGTATACTATTCCCTTCGCTTCTTGTCGAATTGTACTTGACACCTTGAGAGAAAAAGAAAATGTGTTTAGCAAAAATATGAGTGCGGTTACTTATTTATTTTACAATATGACGTATCGTCACACCTTCTCTTTTGGTATGTTCTTCCACACGGACGCTATTTCTATAAATACATCTGTGTCCTGATTTAAAGCTGTGATTAGTTTCGAATCTTGACTCAAATGAGCTAATATTCTTAATTCTAATTGTGAGTAGTCTGCAGTTAGCAAGATAAAGTCGCTACTACACGGAACAAACACATTCCTCATTGAGATCAAGCTAACATTATCAAGAACATCTACATCCAGCATTTCATTATCCAGTTGTTGGAATAAGGCTGATAACTTCGAACCAAACTTAATTTTACAAGTGTTCTTAATTTCGTATATTTCGTCAGCATTATACTCTATCTGAATGTCAAAATCTCTTGGAATGCATTGTAAACTAGGTTCTGACATCACAACCCTACCAGTCACAGTAAAATGTGAGTAGTGGCCATGAACTCGACCAGTTTCAAGACTTCTCTCTTGTTGAAAAGGAATAACAACCTATATAAATAAAAGAACGGACGAATAATAAACTGTGGGTGTATTCTTAATTTCAAATGCAGTAACTTGAGACATACCTTTTGCAGGGCATTAGTTACTTTGCGCCATTCCACAATTACTGCTGGTAACTCGTTGGTCCAACTTTAGCAGAACGTCCTTACTAGTTCCTTTAGCTTTGGGCTGCTTCAAACCAATATCCTTGTACAAAACCTAAGAGACACCAGTTTCTAAAATACCACAACCAGACTTATTATGGTATGGTTTGTTTGTACTTACCATTTTGATGTCTTTGGGTGAACCAAGGCAAAACTGACGTCCAGCCAATTGAAACGCATGTAATTCCAACAACGCTGCCTTAAATTGAAGTACTCGCTTCAGTTTTCCTAACTGCATAGAATCCAACCCGAAACCGTTTATTTCCATTAGGAGCAGCGGAAGTAATGAGGGCATTTCTGTCTCTATTCATCATTCATCCAAAATATTGTTTTAATGCTAAAAACAATATATAACAAAAGTATCTTAAAACAATTCTGCTAAACTTACTTGTAAAGTGATTCCACAGGTTGCAGTTCCGTAGTTTACTCCTCAACTCGTACATGACCTTCCACGCATAAAATGCCTCCACGATTTCTTTACTCCAAGTTAAATTAGATATGCTTTGTTCCTCATTTGTGACATAATACTTTATAAGCGTTTGCTTAGATATGTTCCACTCCTCATCATCAAATTCCAACATCCATTGAGCCACTTTAAATTAGATATGCTTTGTTCCTCATTTGCGACATAATCCTTGATCAGCGTTTGCTTAGATATGTTCCACTCCTCATCATCAAATTCCAACATCCATTGAGCCACCTTGGGGTCCCATATACGTTCGCCAGGAGGAAGTTTACTCAATACTTCCAAACCACATTCCTTTAATAGGTTTCTCAGTTTATCCTTCGTTCCAAACATTGCTAATGCACAGTTACACACCTCCAACCTTGAAAGAAGTGCATCCAACTTAGCTTTTTCGGAAGAGCCATGTTTTCCGTTTTTACTGCTGACTGTAAGTCCATTATCGTTTTTCCAATGTAAAACCCATATAGCACTTTCACCATTGTACATCGCCAAAGAGTGCCACAGATCCCCTTGATTTACTAAGGTGGAGTTCAGTTTCTTTCCAATTACACGGGCACCGATTCCGAGTCTTGCGGTTGAAGCAGGTTTTTTATGAGATACGAGTTTTAATCCCACCCCTATGAACTTTGCCTGTGAAAAGAACTCACTAGGAATCGCATCCACTGTCCTAACAATTCTTACAATCAGGTTAATGTCCCCAACTTTCGCCTCAAACATTTGATTATGCTCAACACTTTGGAGGGACGATGCAGTACTTTCTGTCCATGATGAGGGCGTTTCAGTTTCTGATGCACTGGCTTCAAATATTTCTTCCAAATCTTGCAAACCATCCAATTTATCATTTTCATCTGCAGCTTCGGGCGCCTGGGTTAAAATGAAATCCTCTTCATCGAAACCATCTAAATGATTTTCAGGATTTGAGTAAGGTGGCTCTGGAGCTGGTTCAATGACTGGAAACAGTTCTTCGGATTCAAAGTTTGTATCATCGGCAAGAGCTCTCATTGCCGCTGCATCGGACTCACTTAATCTCAAACTTTCAATCGTGTCCTTTG
>JAANSM010002916.1:0-13945 GCA_036850725.1 Orchesella villosa | reverse complement strand
TACGTGAATGGAATGCGTCTTGTTAAGCATTTACTTTCTTTCTAGGGACATAATATGCAAAGTATATTTTTACTACAGGTACAGCTACAAGGTAGCTGGCTAACTAACTAGCAAAAGTGATGCTGAGGCAGTCCCACCATTAAATTATTCTAATCGTCGAGCAACGGTGAAATCCACTTTTTTTCTTGGGATTTCTTGCGAACAGAATCATAGTTTTAGTTGGGTTTGGGTCTAGATGCGGACCTAGGTGCAAGCTTGTTTTTAGCATTCTGCGGCTTCATATGTATGTATCACTTCTTCGTCAGTAATTGTTGACCCTACCACATCACACACTCATTCACCATTACAAAAAAAATTAGATGGTTGGCTTAAAACGTTGTTTTAACATTTCAAATATTGTCTTGAGTAAGGGATCATTATTTCAAGGCATTACTCAAGCTAATGTATGTGCTTATCGTCAGTCACTTTAGTGGGCTGCATACTGATGACGAGTAAATGTTAATATGACGTCTCTTTGATATAGCATTATCTGCATATCTGCCATCCGCTTATGAAAGAGATAAATTGCGATATTACCTCATCAACAACATCAAATTCGACAAGTTGTATTACAGAAAAACGCAACATACACTTGTAATGTGATAGTTCAAGTTCAAGATCTTGAATAATATGCACAGTGCACTTCATGTAGGTATGTGGACAGGTACAATTTTTTATAAACGGTATATTTTTGAAAACCATGTTTACGCTGTGGTTGTCTCATTTGCATCAATTCGAAATAGCAAAGAAAAAATATATAGTTATAAAAGCAAATGAATTGCTTCTGGATTACCGATGAAATCAAAAGTTGCTGGTCTGCTATATGCTAGCCTACTATATTTTTCTTGTAGTACAAATGCTTTTATTGTGGGAACTGTTCTTGAACACCTTGTAGTTCTAGTGGTAGCTGCAGATCAGCAATGTGAACAGTTGTTGTCGATCATGCGGAAAACAGTTGTTAGCTTTTTATAAGGGTTATGCATAGTATAATCATTTCATCATCATTTTTTCCAACGTCAAAAAAGCTTGTCTCAACAACAAAGTCCCGATCTGACACTGTAAGCATGTAATAAAAATCTTCCGCTAATCCTGCTCCCTCCTATCTTGTCTGTTCCTGTTTTTTCTTTACCAAATAGCCACACAACTGCACGTTTTACTTGATTTCAAACTAAATATTGTTATTGACCAGGAGATACATGGAGTGAAACCTCGACCCTATCCTAATCTCAAAGTTTGATCAATACGATTATTTTATTTCACTGTCTATTTCATTGGATATGGGTGATATGCTGATGCTTTATCAATGAGCTACTTTCAGATTTATATTCATCATTGTTCGCACTCGTTATAGTGAAGTACGTATGGAATAGGATAATAAGCTTTCTCGTAATCGGGTCTTATATATTCTTCCGAAAGATCAATGGTCTTTCATTATATTGATGATGATAATCGTGATCTTGATCTTCCGTCTGTATCGAAGATTACGTAGTCTAATAAGGAATGTATTTGGTGCATCCATCAGCTATAAGTCAAGTTTATACATAAGCTTTTTTTCAGATATGAAATATAAAAGATGTATAGCGAGTAGCGTAGAAAAAGTAAGATGCAATTTTCACTTCAATTCGAATGGTATGGGAATCTACATTCACTACCTCAATCTGATTACCTGTGTCCAACTCCTCACGTACACGATAAAGTTCCGTACTGTATAATGAGTACACACAGGAAAATAACAATATTTATCTTCCATATCGTCTGCAAAGTATTTGACTTTTCATATCCCGCAGAGATCAAATAAAATTGATTGGACAGGTCTTTATATCGGAAGTCGATTGCTTCACATAAAATTGAAATGCAAATCAGGTTAGCTATATGGAAGGGGCAAACTGATCTATATAAAGAATTTGAGTTAGAAGAATGCTGCACACATTCATAAATGTAAGATATTTCTTTCGCGAAATATTTGCCGATCTTATAAATCTGTCACTCTAGAGTTTACGATTCGATTCAGTTATCTTTTTGAAGTAAGGCAGGGACCGCCGCGCGAATAGAATTGCAAATTAAAAGTTGACTTCGATTCCGATTAGATTCTAAAGTTAAGTGCTGATACGGAAGGAAAGTATTTGAGAACAACTTTTTTTAAACAGTCAGGAATCTTTATAAAGAATTATGAAACATACAAATAACATAAGTAGTTATGAGTTTTTGATAATCACATCAAATAAAATACCAAACTGTTAAGAAATTTTTAAGTTGGCCGGTATCGTTTTATCAAAAGGGTTATTATAAGTGTAGTCTATATGTTTTTTAAGAAATGAAATAACCTAAGATAGAAATAATAAAACTTCAACTTTCATTTCACTTTGCTTTGACCGTAATAATATGTAATTTTATCATCTTCAAGTTGTCAGTCAGTATGTTAAAGAAAGGGGCTTTATTTGTCTATGCATATTTGAAGCGAATAGGAAACTATTTAGAGTAACATGCATGTAATATAATGATGATGATGATGTCAAATGAAGAGAATAATGGAAAAACAATTTCTTCACAAAAGTTTTCACTAAACAAGCTTTGAATTAAGCCGTAAATTGTAAATTCCTTGCTGAATTAATATTATCATCACAATTTAAGGTAATGCAGTAGATACTTGGGAAAATGTTGACAAAAGAGTATATTATGACATTTTTTGATTGGCCTGTTGTATTAATATTACGTATATGTATACATACACACATGTCATGAAATAATCTGTCAAATTCGCTCTTACAACTTTGGAAACCTTTTATGTTCTCCCCATTTGCACATAATAAGCAGTGGTGACGATTGAAAATGAGTATGACTAGGAAAGATTTCTTGATTGCAGCTCTTTCTTTCACACACAACTTTTAGTTCTTGACAAGATTCAGGAAGCGAACTTCGTGTAAATTGGCTTGATTATGTTGGTATTATGATGTACACGACAAATTCGTTCNGGTATTATGATGTACACGACAAATTCGTTCAGAAAACTGTCATTTCTTTCTGGAAGAAATGAAATGAGGAAGACACAAAAGTGTCTAATAATGTGTCATGTCCTCAATGAGTAAATGATATGATGTTAATATGCAAGATGTTACAGTGTTTGCAAGAAGTTAGTAGCTTTTTAGTAATGAAATGGCGAGAATGAAAGAAATTGTCAAACAGATGGTAGACATAGACAAGGTATATATACTGTCTTATAGTCGTTCGTACTATACTACAAAAAATGAGGTTTGAAAATTATAAACATTTTTTATTACAAAATGGGCCCAGAAGGTGACAAGTAAGTTTGAGTCTGAAATAAGTACCGTTAAAGGTAATATCAAATTAATGAGATTTTTACCTGATTGACTTAATATGGTGGCTGTTCCCATATCATATCATAACATTTTTAGAGGATTGAATGGCTATAAGATTAACTTATGCTTGTG
Source organism: Orchesella villosa (assembly GCA_036850725.1). Classification (NCBI taxonomy): domain Eukaryota; kingdom Metazoa; phylum Arthropoda; class Collembola; order Entomobryomorpha; family Orchesellidae; genus Orchesella; species Orchesella villosa. Next base: position 10,457 of record JAANSM010002916.1, on the reverse strand, counting down.
AAATCATGTAGGACGAATGTCGAATGTGTTAAAGTAGCGAGGAAACTTAAGGTCTTTGAGGATACGTTGCATAAAGAACAAAATTCTATGAAAACCTATTGATTTAATTGAGCAAAAGTGTGAAAAATCAGTTCAAACTTTCAGCATTCAATTTATAACGATTTTCGCAAATTTTCAACCGCACACTGTGCACAATTATACTGGTACAGTTAAACTACAGGCTTTAATTGTCGTACAATGTGAATGTAAATTGCTTCTGTTATCAGTGCGTAGCTTCGTCATTATTACACTCACGTGAAGGGAAGGTATTTATAAACTCATATAATGACATAGCTATAGCTGATAAAGACATGTGCATTCTATTTTAGAATTTTGCAATAACATTTGTGTATACAATGGGGAAGCAAATGAATTTTTGTGTGCGTATAGGATGTTGTAGTGAAGATTTTTTCCGTTTCACCGACCACCAAACAAATACAGTTACTTCCGAAAATTAGGCTCCATTGAATTGAACGTAGTCAATCATGTAGAACGTGGCTTTGATAGAGAAGGTTAGAGCAAAAAGTAACTGATCCTGATTTTGAGTAAAAAGCTCGCATAATATAAAAACTCTCCATAGTTCGTGATCGTAACTCGTGCGGGGACGAAGAAACAGAGTTGATTTTAAAAGTTTGTATATACAGTTTCATTGCAATTTGCAATACTACAAAATTGAATTAAACATACATGCATTGATAAAATTGGAATGAGTCAAAAGTCAATCTTGCAATCTTTCAGTTTTATATGTGTAGACCATAATAATTCAGGAACCTTATGGGACACGGAGCAACGGAAGTGGAAGTAACCTACATAAGTAGTATAGAAATCGAAGTTATTGCTTTATCCCATTTTGAATCAAACTTTTGTTTATTATGAATTCATCTGAGCATACACCGAAATTTTTGTAAAAGTGCACATACTATGAATGTAATTGTTAAATCATAATAATGAACGAAAGCCAGTGCACTCATTAACTTAAGGCGGATGAGAATAAAATGATGCCAATCATGAAATTCGTACATCCCGAAATAACGAGACTGCTACGAAAGCAAATAGCCTTTTCTCATTGCACGTCCATAAATTTTATCTTTTTTCTGCACAACGTAAATCACTTCTTCCGTTAAGGAAGAATCTTTCTTTCGAAAAATACCTTGAAGGTCATGGTTCTTTAAACATTATGCTTCTGACTGCAGTAACTCTCTTCATTCACTTACATACATGCATTAACACAAGACTGTCTGCTTTTAAAATATTTCATTATCATATGTGAATTTAAGTATGTTTGTAACTGTAACCTACATGCCATAATGCTTCTCTGATGTATGTAGATAATTTTAAATACTCAATAGTCCGGAAATTGTAGCAGTTTTAAACAATACAATATAACATATATCACATGGGCTTAATGCTTTTGGAAATCGTAAGTAATAAAAACATTCAAGTTCGCTAACATCCCTATAGCCTATATTTTCTTTCTGAATGTCATTATGGGCTGGTCTATTTTTACTTAAGTGGATTGCTTTCAATTTTGTAATTTATGATATATTCCTTTTCTATTGTGTTGTCTTTGTATACCTAAGAGCGATGACATGAAGACTAGAGACTTTGGCATTTTAGGTTAAGTTCATTATGCTTTATGCTCCATGACTTTATACTCATTGCCGACTTTGAACAGTAAGAGAATTAATACACCATTCTGTTTTTGGGGGTTTATATATCGCATACACATGGTTCTGAATACAAAAAATGAGATGCAATCGGGATAACAATTTAGACTTGATAACAATATTACGATGAATTATTACTCTATATACTTTTTGTATAATCTGACTGTAACGACATTAAATAGCTAACATTTGCATTTGTGGTTGCGCACTTTGCTCAGCATAGCAGATATAATAATAGACCTGTGTGTGACTGCGACTAAAGTCAAGCTTTAGGGAAATTGGGTGGAGCCCTAGTTTTGTCTATTAGTGTTCACAATGCATGAGTTTTGTTGCACTTTGGGTTCAACCAAATGATGAACTTCTTTTCTATGATGAACATATACTTGAAGGCATAATTTGAGCAAAAAGCCACTATGAACACAAAACGATTGAAGTGAGATCAGAATGTATTATATACATAAACATATGTATATTATGTGTATTATTATGATATATGATCCTTTTTTATTGAAAAAATCAAGAACGACAAAAATAGAGCAATGTGGTGAGATATAAAGTAAAACATGGAAACCCATGACATGCTTTTACACAAATATAGTAAAGAGATACCTAATCATCTATATCGGAAAATCATTGCTTTATATATTGTACCTGTACTGTGCACCTGTCTATATACTCTTTACATATTGCACATTGCACCTATTCGCCCATAAATCCTATTGTCTACTTCAATTTTGAGCTCAGGTCATGGTTATAGGAAGGATTTGTGTTTATGAATTCAGAATTGAGATGACATTCTGTGAATTTAGGATAAGATGGTGATAAGACTTTTGATTGAAAACAAGGCGTGACAATTTCGGATATAATTCAAGGGGCAAACTAATAAAGGAGCCTTCCTGAAGCGAAAATCATATCGCACTAGGAACCTTGCTGCAATAATCTTTTCAAGGATCACATGTTGGTTAATGGTAGAACGATTGCTCATTTGAATATGATAATTTGTACAAATAAGTCAGCCCGGGATGCGATAGCATATACCGTTCACATAATAATGTTTAATGAATCAGCGCAGCGTGAAACTGGGTTGATGAATCACCCGTATTTCAAGAGAAAATACCTTTGTATCAGGGGATTTTGCAAGAGTGATTGTGTGGTTCAAGGCTATTTTTATCTAACATCCCAGGTGACTTTTATTATTAAAAAATAGATCCCCCCACAAACAATGATGGTTACTTCAAAAATTGGTAGCAAAACAACAATGATACAAAACGAATGAATCATTTCCTATTACTGTTCTCACTCCCACCACCACGTTTCTACCGCAAAAACCAATAACAAAAAAAAGTACACTTGACAGTAAGTTACAATGTAACAGTATGGTTGATACCTGACTGTGGCTCTGGGAAATATCAAAGAGCACATGAAAGGGTAAGAATCAAGAATAATATTGTACTGCGCATAGAGTATCATAGAGGGATTAAACAATGTAATATAATATGAAGCATCACCAGGACTTCCGGTGAACACTTATGCGTAGTTGATGCAGACAAGAGAGAGAGAGAGAGAGAGATGAGTGCAAGCAGGTAGCTTCACATTTACCACTATTCCGTTTAGTTCCAAACTGTTGAGCGTAACCAGATTAGAACCCACTTGGGAACGCATTACCGAATTATTACTGGGACTTACACCAGACCACATTCGAGTGAGTGTAGAATCAAAATATAAATGTGGGCCGTCTACTTTTTCTCAAGCTACAAAATATTACCATTTCAGGTGGCATATTAGATTTATATGGCTTTACTTTTGTGAAATGTATGTATAGTATGTAGTATATGAATTTGTATAAAATGTTCATATTTACGAAGCTTAAATCGCATCGCTGACTTGAAGTGAATGATCTGGCTACCAACTAACATGGTGAGCAAAGTCTTACAAGTATGACAGATATTATCAACTATAGTTCATCAGAGGATATCTCACATTCTCAGGTGTGTGCGGAGCGGATGGATAAATATGGTGTGTATATTTATTTAGGTAGAGTTCATCACTAGATTAGATTGGGCATTGGGCTGTGTGGAACAACCAATCCTTTTAGTCAACAATAGTATGAGCTAGAACAAAACTAAGTGGAACATCATGACTTTATCATTTTGCTTAACAGATCACGTTATATAATCACTATAAACTATATATACTCTACGTCGCTTTATATTTATGTACATATTATGTGTTCTGATCAAGTTGTTTGTTCACCCACGCTTCCTAATTTTTCCGTACTACATCAAGAAAAAAATCATCAAAATTTTTATAGCGTATCTGATGACAAATGGTAGGAAACCATGTGAAAAATATTTGATTACCTTCGCTCCTTCATTTACGAATCGTAAAATTGTGAGTTCCAAGCAGAGTAAGGTAAAATATTTCCATCGTCAGGTCCATTATTATGATTTGCCTGGTTTGGTGTGCTCCTCTACTTGATGATTGCATTACGTGAGTGAGTGCAACAATTGCCGTATTATATGAAGACATTTCGGATGACTGAACTCATCTTCTTACTACGATTTTATTGCAAATGTTTCAGCGTTTTATAACATCAATCATCCCACCTGAATGTACATTCCTTCTCGTCTCGCATGTTTTATAAATTGTAGTGTCATCTATTTCTCTACTTTATTTCACTTAAATGACAAGATAAATCATAATGGTACTCATATTTCATTGGAATGAACACTCAAACAATTCAACCGGGCCGGATGAAACCTCTTGTTTCGGGCTTGTTACTGGTTTTATCGACTAAGGAAATGACGTCGAATAAGATTGCAGTGATCGTCAAAGAATATTATGGCATAATAGAGCAAAAACAAATGTTTTAAGACTAACTTTACAGCATACATCTATAGGTATTCCGCATATATATATCCACGAAATAACATAAATTTCGCCTTTTCAAGTTTTTTGCATTATTAGTAAGTATTGTGTATCTTGTTGGGAGAAAATAGCATACGCAATCAACTTCCGAAGCAAATAGTTGTGAAAATACTGAGAGAACTATGATAATCAGGAAATACATGAAATATTACTCATCATGCTCCGTGAACAACATATTTCTGGACCTGATGATGCCTAACTGCATACAAAGGAACAGAGAATGGGAAGTAGCTTGGAGGAAGTAGAGGAAACAGACAGATAAATCTGCTTCAATGATTACTCCTCTCCTAATTTATCAGAAAAATTTCAAGTTCTTCTTTTGAACTTGAACTTGGATTGATGCATGAACAAAGCACGTAACGTATTGCAAATGCACTTGCCAACACCATTACAATAACTCGCAATACAAATTGTCTTTTTGTTGCTTTAATGCAATATTCAGTTTCGTGGAAAAATCCAATGCTGATGTGTTATTAATGGAAGGTTAAAACCCGCTGTGAACAATTTTCTGGATGACAATTATCTACTTTGGGACCTGCTCCAACCAGTTGAATCACTCCCAGTCCCAGTAGTGATTTGTTATCGTAGTTGTTATGCGTTAGCGTTTCGTAGAACAGCAACGTGCAGACGCAGTAGCCATGTTTCCGTCATCCTATGTGAGATATCGAAACACATTAGCAGAATCGTTGTTTTACTAGTGTGGTCGTGGTCGACACCCGGCTATACCGGAACCACAACTACCAACTTTTTTTCCATAAAGTTGTTTTAATTAAAGTTGGAAAATGCGAGTGTCGGGTCATGAACTCATTTTAGAAACAAGCTCTGCTACATTCCATGTGATGGGATGCCATATGTATTACTCATGTCTCATATACTGTGTAGTGGATACGTTCGTTGTTAGAACGTATGATGATGACGGGTTGGTTTGGTTGGTGGGAAAAAGTTTGAGTTGTCAGATTCAATCTGCAAATGAGATGATTAAGTACTTTTAATTTATTTTTTGCACAGCCGCAACAAATTGTTGCTCTAGCTGAAGTGATGAATATGTAATATGAAAAAAGCTGGAAAAAACAGTTTTGCAATCTTACTTAGTTCAACATTCACATCGGAATTAGATTACGCCCTATCACAACAATCTGATAGTACTACATACTAAGTCTTGCACGATTACCAAATTAAAATATGACATATGTGTCAATATCTATGACTAGACACTTTAGACTGTTACCGTTTCCGGTGCTCACATTGAGGTTTTATGATTTTTACGATACAATTCGCTAGCATCCTTTCGATTTTTACTACTCCGATGTATGTAAAAGTAAAAAGTAAGTAAAAATAAAATTTGCTTACACAAGTGGTTTGCAATTTGCAACAAATAAGCCAGTCAATATTATGTGTCGAAAATCGTTACTGCAAGACGATAAACTACCAAATGCTATAAACTGTCAAGCCCTAAGTACTAGAACCTACAATACATCCAATTTAACACGAAGGCTCATTGCATTTCACTTCTATAACAGGCTCAGCATGACTGTAAATTTCAAGAGTCATTGTCATCACTGGATTATCAATGCTCCTTGTACTGTATAAGCACACAGCATAGTTTACAGAATTCACATCAATAGGAGTTGAAGGCCATTTATCAATATGCGTTTTACACTTCATTGTTGAAAACGTTAACAGGGATAATTACGAGGTTAGAAATTGAAAAGTAATTTGAATATTCTTCCGAAAGGGGCACCATGATGATTTTGTAAGTTTCTCTCCTCTCACGCTGAGTTTCAAATGGGATGATAGCTAATAATTGTTAAAAGGACATGTAGTTGATGATTTTGCAACACAAAAAAGCATCGCCTCATTAATTTGCAACGGGGAACCTGAAATCGAAGAAGAATGCGTCGGACACGAATCAATACAAAATAAAGCACGACTCAACGAATCAAATAATGTTGAAATGGACCAAGGTCGAAAGTTTACAAGAGTTTTTAAGTGTCAAGTATAAAATGAAACATGAAGTTCTTTAAATGAGAATGCTCCATCCATGTTAATGTATGTTAAGCTCGTACTTTAAATGATAATTAAGGTTTTTGCGAGTTCAATTTACGTGAGAGAAATCAGAGCAGTTAATAATGATTGTCGAAAATGTTGGTTTCTCAACCAAAAGTCATCAGTCATTGTGTAGAGGAAAGTGTGCCCTTCACAAATGAATGCATTGATTTGATTCATGTTCTTTTGCAAAAAAAAAATGCTTTAAAACGGATGGATTCCATAATGTGTAGATGATGAAGATGCTAGATACTACATGGCATATAAGTCGCTAAAAAGAGCTGTTCATAAGATTTATCATTTCATCTATTTGACATGACATATCAGGACCTGCGTGCGCACTCGTTGGTACTGCTGTGTTGTTATGATAAGTTTTGTTTATAAACTATAACTGGGACATCTTTTTAGTCTACTCACTAAACTCGTTAGGAAGATTTGTATAGAACATATATTATGTCGTTATCAATATAATAGTTTCCTCCTCGTCCTCTTAAAGTACAGAACAAAAATTTAACAACGTTTTCTCTTCTTTGCAGGTACGGATATACACAACCATTGGGTCAAATTCAAGGAAGAAGCCAAAGAATTGAGACGTTAATTTATAGCAAACAAGGTACGTTTAAAGCAAACAGTAAAAACGCTTATTAACACATTGCAGATTTGGTGGGGATTCGTTGCTTCCTAAACCCCATATTATTCTGAAAACTCTATCCCTATCACCTATATAGCTTTAAACATACGAAAATCTTTTATGAAAGTAATACCTACCACCTGCCTTCTAGTCCCTTTTTGATCAATTTCTAAATTTGCACCATGTGAAGACTAATTTTGACGATGGTCCTCTTGCTACCGTAAACTGTAATAAAAATATATTCGCTCGGATCTGCACGTTGCTTTATTACATTGCTGCGAGCTAAGAAATCATGAGACATTGCGATATTTGTTATTACTGCATTGCGAACGCATCTTCACTGCGTTGCGAATTAATGTTGTTACAAGAATGTACAGTAACAAACTATATAATATACCATCCCCATCACCATTATCATTATTATTATTATTACTTTATTAGTTGGACAGACGTATAAAATTAATAACGAAATCTACAAGAAAGGGAATCACATTAGGGAGAGTGGAAGAGAGATGCCCGTTTTGTAAGCAAACAACCAAGAAAGAAAAAGAATATAGAATTGAAGAAAAAGCGATTCAAGTTGTCATCCTTCCATCTCTCCCCTCTATTCTTTGATAAAGAATCATTATTTTTTCTTACTGTCATCATTTTCATGTAGAATTACGTCTCTGTTTTCTATTACCCACTCACTCACTCATTTTTTTCTCTTCCCTTCTCACACACAGCCTTAGGCTAGGTTGTAGATGTGTGTATATAGTAAGTAATTTGGTTTTTTCATTCAGTTGCTCATCTATTTCACGGCATTTCATCTTAATTCTTCTCGTATAAATAAATCTTTCTAGTAGAGCTTACAAAGCTAAAGCTCCTATTTGGTCGGTCGGACAAAAACGGTGCATATAGTAAGTTCTGTACTTCGTCTCATCTATTTCACGGCATTTCATCTTAATTCTTCTCGTATAAATAAATCTTTCTAGTAGAGCTTACAAAGCTAAAGCTCCTATTTGGTCGGTCGGACAAAAACGGTGCATATAGTAAATTCTGTACTTCGGGCGTACACAAGCAAGGCAGGGTAAAAAATTTAGTTGACAAAAGACACGATGCAGTTTTTTCTACCTTCCTTTCTTGTCTCAACCTAACACTGAAAACTAGCAGTCTTGTCTTGAATCTTAACGTAAACTTGCTAATTTTACAAATAAGGTAGGAGGTTTGTAATGTTTGACCAAGAAGATGATGTAGTTGATGATGATGATGATGATGAGTAATGGTAATTGTTGTGAGTAATGACGGTGGTAAGACTGATGGTGTTGTGGTAGTAGTAGTACAGTAGTGAGTTGCAAAAAAAGGTAATCATTTTATGTGTAAGTGTTACTTGTTGGTCTGGTTATCATATCGTTTTGTGGTTTGACTTTAAGGAGACTATACGTAAATTCCAAAATTGCATTCGTATTAGATGGCTTCAATTTTTCGGTGTCATCCGTGTACGAGCATCCACAAACAACAAAAGTAATCATTATTTCATTGTTAGCAGAGTAATGATTATGATAGCTTCGACTACTGTTTAGGTGGCAATGGTCTGCCAGAAACGTGTGATCACCACTCGCCCGTTGTTTGCTTTTTTTGCAAAATATGAGCCGAACAGCCATGCGTACTCTTGTTTAATTTGGAGAAACTCATTAGTTCAAATTCATACTTTTAAATCCTATGATGAGTAGGTCGCATGCCATTTCTGTGTACCCCGTCTTGGAAAAAATGATAGGTGATTGACAGTTTATGTTATAAGAAGGGATAGATGGGTGAGGATATTTTAAGAAAATGAAAGATGCCCTAGAGTGATAGCTTTACAAATTTCTTCCGTCGAGTTTTCAAATTTTGCATTCAGCTAAGAAAACATTTCTAATAATACTCCTTTATAAAAAACGATGCTCAAGTAGAAGAGCCAGCGAATAAAAATAATTGCGGTAATGATTAGTACGAAGTATAAAAGATATTGTGTTTGATTTGATCTAGTATTGTATCAGACTTCAATTTTGATATACTTCAAGTTGCCCGTGATTGGTATTTGGTCTATATTGCCAAGATATTATATATATGTACCATTAAAACCAAACCTTTATTTACTTATGCATTCCCATTCTACCCTGAACAATGCAATTTAAGCTTTATTGATATAGATCATTACGATTACATAAATTGCACTCATTTTTTGATTTGACAAAAAATTGTACATGAACGAATGAATGAAAGGATGATTGGGAAACATGTTTCAAACGTGGCTTGCCTGTTTGCATTATGGTAATGTTCATAGTTGGCTCATGGCCGATGAATTGATTAGAAGCGGAGGGATGACTTTTAAAAACGAATTTATGCGCTTTCCTCAGTTTCATAGCGGCTCTGCTCAGTCATTATACTACGTACTTTATAGCACAATGCAGAGTTTAATGGAACCACGTTAAAAAGGAACTGTCCCTATTTACTTTCCTTGTGTAAAGAACTGCTGGTTAACAGAACTTAAGCTAGACTCACTCACGCATTTCCTTGAGGATTTTGGACATTCATAGCATTTTGAGCAATTATGATGGTGGTGATTAACCCAGTCTGAGTGAGCCTAAGAATGACATTGCAAAAATTATACATACTGTTTCTTGCGATGAGTAATAAAAAAATAGTATTATATCCACTAGCACACAATACAAAGCTTAACTTCACTGGTTTACTACACCCCGATTTTTAGTTCAATGTAACATTTATAATGCGCTTGCTTCAATAAAAAAAACTAGCCTTTATTTTATTCATCCTTAACTAATCTCGTCATCTACATCAGAGAGTAGAAGAAACTGTACCACTAATAAAGAAGGAAGACAAGCGAAAAAAAACCCAACCCAACCAATTAGCTCTTCTAAATTTAAACTAGAGCTCTCTCATCTTGAAGTGACGTGCAAGAGGTAGTTTACGTAATTGAATTACAAAGCGGTTGGTGGTAAGTAGGTACCGAGGAATATCTGCGTTGTTGGTGAGCACTGAGCACACGGTAGTCTTACAAAAGAAATGTATTAATTTTGTCTCTCCTTCAGCAACATTGGCAGTTTTTGGCATGATCATATTATAACGGTGCTTTGGCGGAAAGGAGTAAAGATGTAGAGGAAAAT
>JAANSM010002915.1:0-13946 GCA_036850725.1 Orchesella villosa | reverse complement strand
CTTGTGGAGTGTTAGCCTAGTCAATGCACACTTTCAAAACAATAATTACCAAACGAAAAGAACTACCGGAACTTGAAATTCTATACCGATTTAAAAATGGAGGAATACGCCAGAGAGCCATGGTAAGCTTCATAATGGATAATAAGTTGACTAGTTGTGTCTAATAATTGTGCATCACTGACCACTAAAATTATTTTGTAGGGGCATATCCAATGTCCAATTATCTCCTTAGGTGTTAGTACTTATTATGTGTTCTAAATTACCTACAATTACAATTAATACCATTTGTGTTATGGACAAGACGTATTTGTATATCACGTATGACTTTGTGTAAGAATTTTTTGGTAATGAGCTTATAACTAAAGGCATTCCTTATTTTTGGCAGCCCATGGAGAATAGTGGACGATTGCGGAGGAGCGTTTACAATGGGTGCCATTGGAGGATCTCTCTTCCAGGCTATTAAAGGGTTTCGAAATTCTCCTGCCGGAATGTCCCATCGTCTTACGGGCAGTATGACGGCTATAAAAACTAAAGCGCCTGTAATCGGAGGAAATTTTGCAGTGTGGGGAGGCCTCTTCTCAACAATCGACTGTAGTCTCATTAAGCTCAGAGGCAAGGAGGATCCTTGGAACGCCATTGCTAGCGGTGCAGCCACTGGAGGGATTCTAGCCGCTCGGAGTGGAGTTGGGGCGATGGTGGGTAGTGCAATTATTGGAGGAGTCCTTCTCGCCATGATTGAAGGTGTTGGTATTCTGTTTACTAGAATGACTGCAGATCAATTTAGACCTTTATCTCCCGTAAGTTCAAGTTCTAATTGCATTGCTCTTTAATTTTTAATAATTTATTTCGAATTGTGCTGAGTGATTTTTGAATTACTTGCAGGATGAACAGATACAAATGCAAAATCAGATGCAGCAAGATCCGAATAATCCTATTCCACCATTAGGACGCGATAATCCGTATCAGAATGCTTAACTCGGAGATAATTGTATTAGGCTAGTTCGTTCCATTAAAGCTCGTTACGACTATGTACATAAACACCATTATGCGAGTTTGCGTATTATGATGGCGTAGAATTGTGAAGTTGAATTAGTAATTATTTGTATTCGTACTATTTCCTTTTCTAAAGCTAATCTTGACTCTTTATTTTTATCATCTTATACATAAAATCAATATCGCTACTCGCTAGTTAAAAAGTCAAAATAAACAAGTAAAACAATTTTTTTATAATAATTACATAGGTACTCACGATTAGTTAACATAAAGCCAAATTCTAAAGGATAGTGTTGAGTTAATTAATACACACGTCCACATCGTATCCATCAGTTATGGTTTAGTGTCGGTTTCACTTCCTAATGTCAAGCGTTCCATTTGCACAGTAAGTTCTAAGCCCTCCTTTTCACTCACATGTTTACCATTATCATCAAAGGCTCCTACCTTAGCCAAGTAACTCTTATTGCAACTTCTAGCATGTTCCGCCTCCTTTGCATTTTTAAACTCTCTCTGTATGGTAAAAGTACTGATTCCAGTTTCAAATGCGTTGTTACTATTCTCGTTTCTCGCAATACCAAACGCTATTTCTTTCATCTGAGTCAACTTCCGACTCGCAATTACATCTAACATATCCCTCTGTTTATGTTGTTCCATTGAGCTAGTGTCTTCTTGTGCAAGTTTTTTTAAACTCGTTTTTATTAAAGTTGTTCGTTCGTTGATTTCTGCCCCTGTAATCTTTCCAGGGATAACTTTCTCAGCGTATTCCAAGCAGAGATTCAACAATGAGCCCAGAAAAACCGAATGCTTAAGGATCAGTGCTTCACGACCAATTTCATCATTACCGTTTTGATAGAACATTGGTACAGATCTGGAACCAATGGGGGGATGGTTGACATTATATTTGACTTGCTGAAGATAAGCACTTGATAATTTCCAGTTAATTTCATCGAGCAACTCAGCTTTGCTAATTATGTTTGGGTCAGACGGTGCAACAAACCACGGCTTGACTAGAAAAGATTCCCCTTCCGGCATTTGTTCTAAAGCCTTTTTATAATACTCGATTGCCTGTAAAAACATAATATTAAGAGTTGTTCGTTTTAGCATACAATCATCATCGATAGTATTGAAAGAGGCAACCTTCAACAAAACATGCTGTTAACTGTTAAACATACCGAATCAAGATTTTTAGTAGGAAGATCTTGATCCAATGGTGGACAGCGTGGCAGTTTAAGGTATCTTAATGACAACCCAAAGTATAAGTCTGCAGTCATTACGCATATCTTACACCCCAAGTACATCCATTCTTGTTGCTGCACTACTTCCATTGGCCAATTTTTTACCCTTGAGTGCCATTCTGACAAACATGTTAGAATGTCACACATTCCATACATATAATCAGACATCAGTTTCCTGTTCGCGCTCGTACAATCCCAGAAAGCGGGCTGCTCTTTGATTGCTACGCTGGTGACCTTAGGACCTGCATAAAACATCTCATATAATCGGCGTTTTAAGGTACAGATTTTTATCTTATAACAATGACTATGGCTCACTTATGGATCGAAGAATCTTCAAACACGAAGCCAAAATTTTTTCAACCGCATGGCTGAATAGGCAACTTTCCATGTTTGGTGTAAGTTCTATAGCTGTGCCGTAGATTTTTTTGAAGCACATAACTATCCGGTCAAATGTAGGAACACTGATATCATCTAAACTACGAACTGGGTAACAATATAAGTAAGACTTAGACTTATGAATTGAAAAAGTATAGTTAAGTAAGCATGGACTTGTAATCAGCTAATAAAAGAATCACTTTGATCTACTTACTTAATGAGCCTTCGTTTACCACCATTTGCTTTTGGATCGCAGAAAACCAAGTTGCCACCTTCTTCTTCATATCATTATGTTTCTTATCATTCTTTTTCAACGGAGACTCAAGCTCAAAACTTAGTGCATATGGAAGTTGCCCTGTCACAGCATCCGCTACCGTTTGAGCATACTTCATGAGCAATGTAGATGTATAATATGGAGTCTCCAAGGATTTCCAGTTTTCAAAAATGGGAATAACGTTCTTGTCCTCAGTTTCAAGGCGAATGTTGGATATGTTGTACAACATTATTTCATTGCTTCCTGGAGCTATGTATAAACAAAAATCGAATTATATACTCATACTCCCTGCTTGCGTATCCAATCACTGCTTGATTATATAAGTAATGACAATAGCCTTCTTCATTGGTCAATTTACTGATCCAGTCTTACCTCTGTATAACCAATAGGAGCTTCCCATCTTCACTTTTTCTTTAATAGATTCCAGTAGTTTCCCACCAACTTCAAAATTTTCGGCTAGATCGAACTTTCCGATCTGAGGCAAATCAGTAGTTTTTACCCATTCCGTTTTCAAAATTTTCCAGTCTTTATGATAAGAAATACGTGTCTTTGGGCACTGGGTCAGGGCATTGTCCAACCATAAGTCGTAAGCTTCATCGGATTTTATGTTGCTTTTGTCAGACGCAGACTTCATACCTCTACATACCATATAATACAATTAAAATAATTATTAATATTCATATTTCATAATTTAATTTGGACATTTACAACATGTAGTCACGCCATACCAACTTTTAAACCAAAGCAAAACTTACTTTGCTCGTATGGTTGTACTTTCAGAAGATTCCGAGTCGTCAAAAATTGGAACATCACTCCCAACCAACAAGTTCATTTTCCCCGTTGATATTAAATGGCGATTCAGAAAATTGCTCTCCGTCTCTGGATGTACCTACAATATTGTAGTATATAGAGATTTCAATTCAAGTCATATAATGTATGATATACACAAGAAAAAGCACGCTTTTACTGCATAGCCTAAACACTAAAACGTACCTTGGACTTCCCTTTGTTCACGTGTAACTTCATCGGTTCATTCATGCTGAAATAGAGAAGTTTGTGAAATGCTTCTTTTGACAATACTTCATCATTAGACTTTCCATCACCCTTGATTTTCTTTTCCTAAAATTTTTAAAACTGATTATCAAAATCGTCTGACTTCACATTAATAATGGTAAACAATAAACATTTATATACATTATAAATAAACAATAAATAAAATAGAATAAAACTCGCCACGGTTGACCATTGCATTGACGGTCTTGTTCTATAGCTAACGGTTATTATTCTTCTACTGAGATTTGAGAACTGACAACTACACTTACATTTATACCAATGACATTCTTGATGAAGTCGATGAACTCAGGGGGCAAGTCACAAAATCCAGGGAAGAGAATGACACTCGTCAAGTCTAAGTGATCCACAGTCACAGAATTGCCGACTCGATGGAGAAAGTAGCTGAGCTATGGTGAAAAAAATCATAAAAAAGAAATTAGATCCCACGTTTAAAAAATACAATAAAAATCTTGTTTTATGGGGAGAAGAACTAACATGGCCACTCGTTAAATGCGATTTCAGTAATGCCTTGATGTTTTTCCAGTCAGATATAAAATCTGCTGTTCCAACATGCTTCTCTTCATTGCATATTTTTGTACTGAAACATTTAAAAAACTAAAATCAAAATTACATTCAAATTAAAATGCAACGCTATTTTTCTTCATTTAACATTCAAACACGCAAAATACGTCATATACCTGGAAAAGTTGGAGGACAGCTCATGCGCATAGTTCCTGGCGTTCCAAACTTTGGAATAGCAGCACCAATTTGAGGGGATCTCCTCAAGATTAAATCCATCCTCCAAACTCCTCAAGGCTGGGTTAGCGCTAGCCAACGTAGAAAGTTGTTGTGCTTTCAAATCCCATTCAGCCTTTTTTGCAGAACTGACATTTTGTTTGTGTCCATGTGCATACTTTCCAGCTTTGTTGTTGATGTCATACAAATAAGTACTTTTAAAACAGTTAACATCTGAATCAGTTACAGTGGTATATCCATGAACGTTAATTTTTGTGTTGCGAAACGGGTTAGTTGAGCCACTGGAAGGGTTGTGACAAGGCCGGGAATGTTTAGTGACATTAGTGACGTTGTTGTTTGTTCCATAATACTGCTGCTGATTCTGAGCATGATGATGATAAGGATGAGGCTGCTGGTTATGGTTGCCACTGAATTCCTTCCTGTTCTGATGAGCCTTTGCCGGCTTGTTGCTCTTGTTTTTCCGCATCTTTACAGGTGACAGATAAGGTAAATCCTTCCAAACAAAATTATTAAACAGTCGTGATAAACCTTTAGGCAAAATTGATCAATTACGACTTGCAAATTTCGTTTTGCAACGATTTTCAATAATTCTAATAAGACTAAGAACAAAAAATAAATATTTTTCAGGACTCGATATATGTATAAAACAAAAAAATCAATGTGCATTAAAAGTGTAACAGTCACAAGTCACAATCACAAAATGAAACGAAAAGTTTATGCTGACTGAGTGTTAGTTGTTGCATACGAAATACGAGATGTTGATAGCTTGGACTCTGGTGTGATATGATGCTAGTCCTAAACGAAGAAATCCTGACTGGTGAATGGAGAAGACGACAACAACGCTAGTCCGAAGAAACGAAAATCAGATCGGTCTTACATTCATCAAGGCAGCCAGCCAGTGTCGCTAAAGTCCTTCTGTATCTACATAGTACATCTACATATTATTGTGCATATCTACTTTTTAGTCACAGCAGCAGCCACACACACATCTTTTCTTATTTCTCCATTCTTATTTTTTTATTTTCCTTGCCTTGCATATACTAATCCTCCTGAAATGCGCCTTCGAGTCTTCGATATTTATACTTTTGTTACATATATAAATGATGTGTCATAGTCATCATATTTTTTAATATTTCTGGAAGGTTAAAATTGTTAAGTATATGTACAATGTAACTGTACTTCTCTTATTCTTGTTGGAGGGTACGAAATTCATCCTATGTTCGAATGCGATGACTAATTCATTGTCGATACCTAGTTAAAGTATTCAATTTCATATATCACACAGCACACTATAAGGTAGCGGTGGATATTAACGTACCTACCTAACACAATGCTCATATGTACGCACAATATACGGGACGGGATATATATATACTTTCAATTTCTACTTTCAACTTTATGCATAATTGCTTCTTATAATGCTCAACTGAGACAAAATGTATGGATGTGTTAAGCTCTCCAAGCTTCATAACATTTCTTAGAAGAGACGGCAATAAGAAAATAACCATAAAAATCTTACGCTCATTTCATATCCATGCTCATAAAACATCGTTGAACACCACGCATACAACATATAAAATTTATGCTAAAGAATAATGAGTATGCATATATAGTATTAAGTCCACCAGTCAAAATCAACTTTAAACTTTCAAAAGTTATGCCCTAATATTTGACACTGGAAATGAATAAGAAAAAATCTTATCACATGTATCATAATAGCCGATTGCATGATAAACCCATACCAAACTTGGGAATCACCAATATTCACCAATAATAGAATGAAAATGAATACACATATCTAACATAATAATATGTAGATAACCAGAATAATGCGTTTAATACACGATGTTCTGAAATTCAGCAAGCAAGCATGGGACACATCTTTTTGGCTAACTTTTAGTTCGAAATTCTAACCTTTCATCCGTATGATTCAGCTATAACTGAAGCCTATAACTGACACTACACTTATAAACGCTGTCAGTGTTTCTCAGTTTCTGAATTACAAGCATCAGTCCTCATCACAAACATTTATAAGCGTCATCAATAGTCATCATATCATAGTAATGATACATGTCCAGCAAAAATCTAACGTGGAGAAGCGTGAGACGAGACGGGGCAACATGAGAACTGGTCATGGTCATGGCCTACAAACTCTCCAAATTTTCGATAAGGCTAAAGGCTAAAATCACTATATTTAAAAAAGGTTTCGAATGAATACAAATGCTAGAATATACAAAACGAGTAATACTATTTTTAATCGAATCTTATTTTTGAATTTGACATTCCGAATCTAATGATATGCCCTCCAATGATTAGAAGAAAGGTTCAAGGTACACCAATCAATATGAGAAGTCGTACAAATCATTAAAATTGGCTTACTTGATCCCAAAATCTGACACGATTTGTTCTTTGTCATATTGTTGTCCAATGACCAATAATCAATATCAACCTTCACCCTCTGACCTTACGTTGATTTAATTTTTTCTTCTTTTAATTTTTCTATCATTAATCATTATGCAAAATCTTCATCAATAGGATTATTCTTTGAAGCTGATCTCTCACAAGACCTTGACCTTACATTTACCGTTGGTCACACAAGATTTTAAAGTAACTAACAAAGTATTTATTTTAAAGAATTCGAAAACATACAACTAACGCCCGACATGCGACACACCTCGAAAGTCGAATTAAAAGCGGTTTAAAATTTAGGCCTCCTTCACCGTCGTTGTTACGAACGGAAAGATGTGTGTGAAACAAAAATGTACCTCACGGCAAAAACAAAATCAACTCAAGAAATACATTTGCATGCATCCGGTGGAAATGCTGAACTTAATATATTGTTTGATTGAAGTTTGGTAATAGTATTCGCATTTCCTGGTAGTCAGTTTGAGTGGACCGTGCATTGGAATTTTATAATGTGTGGACTACCAAAGCATCTATCTCCTCTTTCTCTATCCACCCGATAGCTATCTCTAGTCAAAAGTCGAAGGTAGGAAAAGTACCGAACTCAAGTGAAAGTTGAAAGTGTCAAGGAAGCATGAATATGAATATATGAATACCCTTGACGCTGTGTCCTTTCATTTTAATTAATTTTATCTGTGATTGTTAGATCTCCTGTAGCAAACAACAAAGCACTTCCGGACATATGCAAATTCTGCAGTGTATAAAAGGCATTTCGAGTCGAGTTACGTATCATTCTGTCTCCGTCGTTCGCTTGAATCAGGTATAAGCTGATTGTTAGTGGTGAAAAGTGGGAGGAATAATTTCTAATTTTTTTTGGAATTTTCTTCGGAAACTTAAACTTGGAAATATTCTTTGGAAACGTTGGACAGAAACTTTCAGTTTTATAAGTTGCGAAAGTTCAACGTATAACAGTTAATATTTAATAACTTATGGTACAGAGGAAACCTTTGAGAAACTTAAGTGTTAGGTAGGAAACATGCAACTTATTGCTATAATATCGTGTTTCTGGATCAGATAGCAGGAAACCTGACGCTGGAATTTTTTTCTAAGTTTTTTTTGGGCAAACATAAAAATTTTTGATCACACTTCTGGGTGAATTCTGATGCCTATTTAATATAGGTTTGGTTACGGTTGGTTAGTGTAAGCTAGCCCTAAACAAACATATCCAAACCTCTAACATCTAATGCAACGAAAAGAACTTAGAAAAACTTCCTGCGTCAGGTGTCAGGTTACCCGCTATCTGTCCGTGTTTCTGGTTTCTCAAAATCAATCGGAAACTTTAGTTTGAAATTCATGCTAATTTCATAATTTACTTGTTTTTTTAGTTAAAATGAGTCAAAACGAGGCATCGTCCGGGAAGGTGGAGGTAAGCGGATTCTAACATCTAATGCAACGAAAAGAACTTAGAAAAACTTCCTGCGTCAGGTGTCAGGTTACCCGCTATCTGTCCGTGTTTCTGGTTTCTCAAAAACAATCGGGAACTTTAGTTTGAAATTCATGCTAATTTCATAATTTACTTGTTTTTTTTCAGTTATAATGAGTCAACACGAGGCATCGTCCGGGAAGGTGGAGGTAAGCGGAATTTCTGATGATCCCAGGGTCCACGAGCCGTCCTGTCATTACTTTCAGTACAAGCAAGTGCATAGCAAAAGACTTCGTTCTCAGCCGTCCTGTCATTACTTTCAGTACAAGCAAGTGCATAGCAAAGGACTTCGTTCAGAGGAGGAGGTGAAGCTGCGTCTTAAGGAAGACTTACTTCGGAGACGAGGACGAACGCAGCCCTCGGTAGTTACGCAGGTCGAGAAGGAAGTGGCGGAGGCTATGTCAGAATCTGGCATCGTTCACCAGTACTTAAAGACTAAAAGAGAGCTGTATGATAGTTACACGCCTCTGATGAAGTCATTTTGCTTCTGCGAAACTGCCAAAATCAGCAACATTGGACAGCCAATTAAAGTGAAAGTAGAAGAAATTATGAATGCTCCAGAGCGCCACTTTGCAGTAGATGAAATGCGACAACCACCTCAAGGGTGTCTTCCGGTGGATCAAATTCAAGGTGCATCACAACGTCCCGTGACTGTGGAACATATGCAGGGACTTTATGGAGAGAAGACTGGGCGTGAATATCGGATTAAGAAGGAACACTTCGAATTGGGGCATCAGGCAACACTACCTGATGACTCTGATGATTCATCAGTTGCACCTCAACCTAAAGTGACGACAGCAGCAACCTCTGCAAGACATGTGTACAGTCAAGTCCAACTCTATTCTCTTCAGCAAGCTGGACTCGACCTTTCGGAAGACGAATCGGAAGAGGAGCCTGAAGCGGCTGCAGATGTCTTGCCACCATCAGTTGTGAATAATTTCAAGAGGGATCTTGTGGACACTGAGAAGCCTGGTGAGGAGGGGAAGGGATGTAAGAACAGCAATTCTTATTTGAATGTAAACCCTCACGATGAATTAGATTATGGGGACGATTGATGGTCAACGACATATTGGATTCCGGAAATACGTTATTTGGATGAACATATGTTAGAAAATTGTTTCTCATAAGTTATTTATGAGTTTATGTCTTCAAATTATTATTAGATATTAATTCATGTTTCGTTTTCTCTTAAATGAACTAGTTTTATGGTATTTTTGTTTTATCGTTATTGTATTTTTGGTTGAGGTCTGGATAAGAATGGTTATGAATTTATCGTTGATAAGAACCTTTCATTTCTCCCTGTAAAACGTAGGTTTTCGTTTCATGAATGAGTTTTTCTTTTCCTTCATTGATTTATTGTTATGTCGAATCAATTAGATATATGTTGCATTGATTGAAATAATAAACTTTGAAACATTGGTTTATTGACTGTACAACTAATTGTTGAAAATGTCTTTATTTACTGTGGGTAAAGTATTTTATACACGAACATTAAATATTACAGCACATATGGTACAAGACGGTAAGGCACCTTCGCACAGTATTCATCCCACCCTTTTCCATACTTAGTTTTGCATTTTTCTTCGTCACGAAACACACGATGAATGAGGAGGGCTGTAAGGAAAAGAAAGTACAAAAACGGCCACACACCATACTGCAGTCCAGCTTCCACCGACCAGAGGAATGCAGCCAACAGTTCAAATGTGTAGTTAATCTTTCGAGCAACTCCCCACCATCCTGAGATCAAAAGTTTGGAGGTTTTCTGTTGTCCATCTGCGGTCTTATATGAAACTTCGATTGCTTGAGCATTTTCACCCCATATCTGCAGTTGATAAAATAATATATTATAATTTTTATAAAATTAGTTCGTAACGATAAGTCAAGCTGCCATGCCGTATCACTTCCAGTGTCAAATAAATGTCTCACCTTCACAGGCTTTCCCTTCTGTGCTGTTCTGAAGAGCTCCTTTTGCCTGTCTACATCATAGTTGTACCAAATGGAAGCCAAGCCAAGGATAAACAAAGAAATGGCTCCCACAACGGAAATACTAGGTCTATGATACACAAAGAAGTAAGAATGGAACGTGTAAAAGGCAGGTATCCAAACCAAGCACCCCCAGCATAGATAGTAGCCTGCACGATCTAGAGTGATGTCCAGCGTGTTAAAATATCCAGTTTCCCATCGAAAAAATTTGTAAATGTAAATAGTTTGCAGAAGAACATTGACCAAGTGACCCGCATCAAAGCCATGCAGTTCCCATCCAGCAATGAGGTAAATTACTATTAAAAGCTGCCACATGATCATTCCCACTCTGCAGTTTGTTAATTGCTTCACATCAACACCCAGAAGACGGGGGTGGAGTTCCATACCTCGGTAGAATTCGTGAAGTATTGGATAACTCTGAAATTTCAGTCACCTAAATTAATACTATTTTAAAGATTTTAACTATTTACGACATAGTATGAAATTCGTTTAATAATTTTTACGTACATTTGCTCTGAGATAAGGATCATCTTCCTTTTCCTTCAGTTTAGCCCTCACAAGCAAGAACATACAAAGGGACAATGCAACTACACTTAGCCCGCCCAGAATGGCTCCCATGTTTTGATAAATGTCGACACATATCTTTGGCTTTAATCCGGCAACTAAGAGTAGTGCACCTAACGAAACGAAATAGTACAACTCTCCGTTTGCCTACAAAATGAGTATGATATATATTTAAAACTATCACTTATATTGAAAATATTAAGAATGATTTCAATTTTTTATGGGCCATGAGCATTTACTTTGTACACAGGTGTAAGCCCAAATGAAGTTGTCGGTCCATTAAATTTCTTGCTTGGGACTAGCAACCAGAACATAGCCCATGCCAGGAGACTCCCAATGCATTTCCATGCAAAACAATTCCCAACAAGATATTCGAATCGGAAAGGTCTTTCTGGATTCCCTGCTTGCGCAAGGATTTGCGTGGCAGCAGTGAAAAAGACCAAAAATACTGGACGGATCACATGGTAGTTGAAAACGTCACCAACGCTTGCCTTTTTATTCATTTTGTATAGAATTAATGTTTGGTGAGTAAATGCTGAATGCACACTCTGAGCTGACTAGAGATTCAGAAATGAATGGTATTTTATCAATGTCAATGCGTAAATTTTTCTCACGTCAGTACATAGTATATCGTCCCGTGTTTTTGATAAACTAATATAAAATACCAATCAGTTAATCACTTTAAAGGACAATCAATATCAATAAGTGACATTGCTCAGCCTACAAAAAGTGGTGCACCTGCACCTCAAGCTTTATCTGTTATTCGAATCAAAGTCTGAACCTCAAACACTACCAACTGCACGTAACAGCTCAATTTTATGAGATGTACATGCACATGTGTGTGGTGTATTAATACAAGTTTAAGTTCAACATATGAATGTCCAGGCCCAATATTGAATGTATGCTGAGATTGAGATTATATACGTTATATAAAACGAGGAAATCATAACATGTCTATGCCACTGTCTATTACACAACTTCAATCATCTAAAAACGAGCATTGCATCACACAACGTGTACCATTCCAAGCTTTACAATTCGTTGTTCATCTTAAAGTAATACTTTTCTGAAAATGCAATTTTAAAGTAACAATAATATTCCAGTCTGGATTTTCCAGACATACGTTCTATTATTACAATATCTAATTAGTAGTTTTAATGCAGTCAGTTATCTACATATGCACATTTTGTTTTATTGAACATGTTATACTTAATATCCAAAACTTTACCAGCATCAGAACTTGCTGGGCTCATTAAAACTACGAAAAGTAACAAGGAATAGGAAATGATAAGAACTAAGAACCATAAGGATATGGAATGGTTGCATACATGCATGCATGACATGCAACATTATCTCTTTCTCAAGATCATAAAATCACACGTATTATAAGTTTTTTAATTGATCCAAGTAGTACGAATCCGGATCTGCCATGCCACCCGCGACAAGACCTTCTCCAAAATCTCCGCAGACCAAACCGGATAACGATGAGATAACACTCAACTTTCCCACGTGTATTTCCCTGTTCTCCTGAAAAATAAAGGAGTCATTATGCTTGGTTTTAGAGAGATTGAGGTTTCAGGCAGTAGGGTACAAAGTTTTTCTCACCACTGCCTCGATTTTTAACCCAACAGCAGCTCCTTCAAGATGTTTCATGGTAAATTGGTTAACGTCTCTATTCCAATCGGGGTACCCACTGGGATTCCTATGCTTCTTGGGCTTTGCATTAGATAATTTGAAGAAAACAGATTGGGCTGGAATAAGTGTAATCTCAGGACTTAACTGCTGGACATCGTTAGCTGGAACCAGTGCTTTGTTGCCGTAGTCTATGTAGAGCACCTGGTAATTTTTTCCGTTCTTTTCCAAAATCTTCGCTCTGTACCTAAATTGAACATAGATAAAAAATGAACTTAATTATAATAATTTGATAAACATTCCACTTCTTAAAAGTCATTCATCGTCATTTAACATTAATTTTACATCCTACATTCTATCGTCATATTTTGCACAGCAGACTCCGCCAACTTGAGGTGTCCAATGTTCATCAACCAAGCGTGGATCTATTCCTTCAGTTTTGTTACAAATCGCATCGATTTCTTCCGCCTTGCGAATCATTTTCCCTGTCTGAACGTGAATCTCCCACGGACTAACGCTATTAATTACGTAGCACTGGATATGATTCACACAAAATATTATGGTAAAATTATTTAGAACAATCTTAAGAGCGAACAGAAATAACAAAAATCGAATTGAATTATTCATAGACCAGTAGCTTACTTTGAGAAGTTTTCCCTCTTCAGCCACCAGAGGAGGATGAGGTGGACAGATTAATGGGTTCACTGGGGACGACTGCGCATCATCAAGATCATCCTCACTTGAACAACTGGTGTCGTCACTACTGTCTTCCTCATCTAAATTGTTGAGTAACTCCCGTAACTTCCTCTTGTCCTCCTTCTTCTTTTGCTTTCGAAGAATTTCTTCCGGATCTAGCGACTGCCCTTTTTTCTTTGTTTTCATTTCCCTTCCCACCATCATCCCTTTATGGAGCTAAAACAACAAAACGCAAAAATTAAATCTGCAGAATTAAGTACCCAACCTTAGAGTTCTTAACACTAAAGTTAAAGTCGTAATCTTACCGTAACAATTCTCCCATACTGTTTATCCACATGAATGATAAGCCGATCAAGAGCACTTCGATCGTTAATCAATCCGGTTCCACCCCTCCCAATTATACTTCGCCTTTTAAACTTGACATCACTCGTGTCTACATCAAACTGTTCCTGTTCTGATTTAACGCTGTAGCATTCCCGGGAACAGTAAAGGTCGGCGT
>JAANSM010002914.1:0-13948 GCA_036850725.1 Orchesella villosa | reverse complement strand
TCCTCAACCTTCTCTCGTAGATTGCTCTTGGCTCTGCTTTACTTTCGTACCTGATTTTGATGTTGACACATTAGGGAGGGGAAATGTGATATTTTCCTATTACATTTATCTCCCCTGCTTTCACTTGTCTCGTTGGTGTTCACCTCTACAAAAATGTATTGGAGCATGGAAATGTAATCAAGAGTGTTTTAGAACGTTTCAACAGAATAAATTCTCGTTGAAGGAGAAAGAAAGTGTTTGCAATTTTCGGCTGGCTTTGATGCGTGAAGTGGGAAAGAAAGACGAAATAAAATCTGCTAACAGTACACGTACATTATTGCAATTGGAGAAGGTGTATGATATGAATGAGTTTGAGTAGGAGTTGAATAAGAATCAATTTTTGAAAGCAAAAGTGAGTGCTGCTAAAATACATTCCATGTTGTTGAGGAGATGTCGACTTGACTTCTGAAAATAGGTTGCTTAAATTAAAATTTATATTGAGTTATATAACTACTGCTTGTGTAGGCGGTTCCCGTTCCCCTTTCAAAGTTAAAAGTTTCTAAATTAATTAATGGCTGAAGTAGTTCTATGAAAAGATCCCTTTTTCTCTTGGTGCCTTCGTTCAAGGCCCAAATAATTTTACTCATTTTCTTGTGGTCACTTGAAAAGACTTTGGATAGCCTTTTTATTGGTTTTGTAAAAGGTGAAAGACTAATGAAATTAGAAATTTACGACGGCTTTAATCTAAAGTAATTAAAGCTTAGAAGTTGGGCCTCTTTCCTTTTAATATATACGCTCTACTTTTCTTGTTCTCTTTGAATGTTGGTGATCAAAAGAATTCACAAAAACTAAACTTTCATGATACGGGGAGCAATTTTGAAGCCCACTGTTGCGAGAATTGACTTTCAACTTCACCTTCATACCATATCTTCGAATAAATAAAACAGTAAAAATTATTTTCACTATAAAAAGTATGTATCCAATTTCAATTTTTGTTATCTCGTCTCAACCTTCCTCTCAATGTAACTTTTACTTACTTAAGAATGGCGGATGATGGTACCATGTCATTCGAGAAGGACCTTCCCTTCAGACCAATTTCCTTTTACTTATGTAATACTCCACTCCAATAAAAATGGATTTAATATTGCACGTGCACATGAAACCAAACAAACACATGAAGTGTGTGAGACGTCTCAGTGTCTCAAGTTGACCCGATTGTCAGAAACTCAGTTCTTACATTGAGAATACCGACGTAACCCTGAACATAATGGTTTTTCAAGGACGAAAAACGGTTTTTTGTATATCACGAATCACGAATGTACATCACGAATTCCGCCTAAACAATTCTGAGTTTCATGTCAATTGATTGAGATTTATTCAAGCAACCTATATACGACCCACAGCCCACATCCAATGTGCATAAAAATTCTCTCTTCAGAAGCCATCTGAAATGAAAGGGTTCCCCTATAAAGTATGCTTCTACATACAAACAACTAATGCAATGTTACTTATCGTTAGCTCGAATGACAGTTTTCAAGCCCCTCTGTCTGTATTAAATTCAATATTTCATGTTTACAAATGTAAATATTTACTTCTCTTCCTCCCGTCCTCGTTCTCCATATTAATGTATATAATATCACTTAGCTCTCAGCAATGTACATAAGTACACAAAATATTTTGTATGAAATTTTTATGTGGGTAACAAGCTCCTTTGAGAAAAGGGAAAGCAAGCACACATTTTCACTTTTGACTAGTAAAATGGAATCCTAACCTCAATTCAATTCACATAATATATTTTCTGTGTATTTTCAGTGATTCCCCTTGAATACTTTCCTGTTTCATACAAAACGCGTTCAACAAATTTTACTTGGATTACAAAGAAGTACCTGGAATTGATACAAAGATGGGAGACTTCACAACTATAGACTACAACAGCACCTTCTTTAACGATACTTTGGATGGAGGTGATGTTGGAAGAGAAGGTACCACTTTCATGGGTACTACAAACGACTACTGCGGCACCAGTTTGAAATCCTTTGAAAAGTCTTACAAAGGATTTCATGGATATACCAGCTTGATTGTGTGCTTGTTTGGAGTACAAGCCAATATACTAAATTTGATTGTTCTAACGAGAAAAGAGATGATCAACCCAACCAACGCTATTCTTACGGGGCTTGCTCTAGCTGACTTGCTGAATATGGTGGAGTATATACCTTATGCGTTGACTTATATACTCCCGAGAAGTAACACGTACTCATGGGCTCTTTATATACTTATACATTCAAATTTCTCACAGGTGGGTACTAATTTTTCAATTAACATTTTTTTTACATTTTCCAAGTTTTTAATTATTTATTTATTGGTTTTTTTTGTGAAGGTATGTCACACAATCTCCATTTGGCTAACAGTGACACTAGCTGTGTGGCGGTATATCATGGTAGCAATGCACACCCGGTGCAGAACACTGTGTTCTATGGACCGAGCTATATGGGCCATCGCCTCGGCGTATATCAGTTCTCCCATCCTCTGCATTCCTATTTATCTCTCTTTCTCTGTGACTCGTGTTCCTCCAATGAGCTCTTCCGTTGGGGCTGGATCCTCTTCTGTCAACAGTACTGATGCCCCATTACCGGACGCAAATTATACTATGATCCCAACTACAGAGTCACCAGGTGGGGAGAAAAACAGGACGGGAGCTGGATCAACAAACGGTTCATCCGCTTACAGGGTCAATTTGTCTGATTTAGCACAGGAAAATCCGGCTCTGATGACGGCCAACTTTTGGCTCTACAGGTGAGATAAAAAAAACGAGTGGAGAAAAGCACGCAACCAAAAAATGTTTTTATTTTTTGGAGGCAAATATTGCCTATTGTCTTGCTTTTCTTTTGCTATTGTACATGCTATATGGGTACATCAAAGATTTTTTTATAGGCCTCCATTTCTAAAGTCTTATTATCAGTGAAGAGCATCATGTAACACGACACGGCACGATGGAAAGATTACATTATATGTTGAACATAGCTTATATATCTATATCCACAGCATTGAAGTCTTGTATAGTTAAATTGTTGTAGAATACAAAACCGGATATGTTTAAGGAACATGCTATGAAGCTATGAAGTTCACTCACGTCCGTACATCACTCTTTCTTCCTAGAAAAAGTCGAGACAATGACATGAAGGCCAAAGGCAAAGGGTTCTTAAATCCGCACATAGCTTCCCTCCACATTAAGTGAGAATCAAGGAGGCAAACACCATTTTTCTTTTTATCTTATAGATTCTCAATACTGAGAACTGTGGGAAATGGATGGGTTGTCTATATACATTATTATTGTATAGGGATATAATATAGCTTTTCCTTTTTTCTTTTGTGTGGTATTAATGAAAGGAAATAAAATGAGATAGAGAGGAAGTTCATGATAAATTAAGTGAACATGGGTGGAAGAGGCGGCAGAACAGTGCATTTCAAGTCAAATTACAGCTGGTTTGTTCCATTATGCAACAGTAGTAGAGAAGTGCAGCACTTCCTTCCATTAATTTCAATGGGAAAAACGAAAAAAGTGGAAAAAAGGGTTAGAACGTTACAAGTTACACAAGTACAAGAGGAGCATAACAAATTACATAGTATTTTTCACATTTCCTCTCTTCAACTCTCTAATTCTAATGAAGTCTTTTCTCCGTTTACTTTCACTTTTCTCATGGAGGATGATAGTAGGGCAAGTTATGTAAATGTGTGTCTCGTCCTCTCGTCTGCTCTGAAACTAAACGCCAACTATATAAATATACAAGAGAGAGAGACTCACTCATCGTCAGTTGTGTTAAATTCAGGGGTATGGTGGGTATGCATGCCATTAATAAAGATAAAAAATTGGGAGGAATGTGGGAGGAGTGAAGAATTGTTATGTGTCACTCTTGAATTACAAATGATGTTGAGAGGTGCATGCTTAGCATTGCCAAATGAATACATTTTTTTGCATAATAGCAAAGTGTAGCTCGATATGACTATGAAATATCTTTTTTGCATTACATACAGACATTACTTATATAGAAGATAGGCTATTTAAGTGAAAGTTGTAAGCAGAAATATCTACTGAAATCGCATATAATCTCCCTCTCGTGAAACTATTTTAAGTCTCTACTTGCCAGTCTTATTTCTGCCTGGATGGAAGGTTGATCACGTTATCGCATCATGATGGGTCGGGGTCTTTGCACCAAAACCATAACCAAACCACATAGCTATAAAACCAACCTTCTCTGGCTTCTTTACTGAGAACGGCGATGGAAATAGTCATTGCAAACGTACAGACAGGAAACCTTAAGCATTTTCTCATGCAAAATTAGGTGCATCCATCCATCTCATCTCGTTTCAATGCCACCTTTTTTTCGAGCAAAACTTCTCTGCTTTCACAGAAAACTTTCACTTTGGCGGTTTGGCTTGGTGTGGCTGCAGCAGCATTCATTTTTGTGAATGCTCATTGTGGTAAAGGATCGGAATATCAGCAAAGGATAATGATGATCAACTTATATAATCGAAATCTAGGATAAAGCAGCATGATGTTCATAATTTTCATTAACTTTCACTCCATTTATGCATAAGATCTATGGAAAATGGCAAAGCACCGAATACCGAAGCCAAAGTCAAGCCAGGCAGTCACCATAATAAATTTTGACCGTCGAAAAATATTTCGTACGAATAAGTCACATACACGATCGAGAAGGGTTCATATTTTTTACAAATTTATTATATCTC
Source organism: Orchesella villosa (assembly GCA_036850725.1). Classification (NCBI taxonomy): domain Eukaryota; kingdom Metazoa; phylum Arthropoda; class Collembola; order Entomobryomorpha; family Orchesellidae; genus Orchesella; species Orchesella villosa. The sequence continues at coordinate 9,220 of JAANSM010002914.1, read as the reverse complement.
TGCGCCTCCACAACCACCATATAGCACTGAACTTGCTGCTGCTATATAGCTATCCATTCCCAAATGATGAACGGGTTCACGCAGGAAATTAGACTGTATTAATGTGCTCCCAGCTATCAATATATTAGTGGAAGATGAACGAGTACGTGTACAATATTGCATTGAATGAACTCTTGGGCAACACAGATATTCTCAGCTATAAAATATGATGCATGACTTTTGGTGTTTGGTTGTTGGTCCCTTGCCATTCCCCATCCTTATGGTTGGAAAATGTTAATGTAGGAGAGCCTATATACTAAATTAGACTGTATTAATGTGCTCCCAGCTATCAATATATTAGTGGAAGATGAACGAGTACGTGTACAATATTGCATTGAATGAACTCTTGAGCAACACAGATATTCTCAGCTATAAAATATGATGCATGACTTTTGGTGTTTGGTTGTTGGTCCCTTGCCATTCCCCATCCTTATGGTTGGAAAATGTTAATATAGAAAGCCTATATTTGAAAGCAAGGCTAGTTGGGTTGGATTCTGGATTGGAGGATGTTTTGTAGGAAATGTACCTTGTATTTTGTATGAACAAGTACAAACACAAACATGCTGGAGGCTGTGAATTTAAATGGGAAATGGGCTAGGAATAGCAGAGCTTAATAGCTGTTTTTAGGAAGTTTTTATTGGGCGCTTCCAAAACTGCGTGTCATTTTCAGCGGAAAATAATATGAGATATACAATTTTTGCTGTGAATTGCTCTGCGATCAATGATCACGAATGTGGATTGTGATTCTAGGAATTTATGGTGCTTTTGGCTATGCTTGGAGCGCTAGTATCGAGTGGTATTGAAGGGAGTTATCATGTACGTTGATTTGAGATATCTATTTAGCTTTTTCATAGAATGAAGACATAGCAATAGGTACCATACGTAAGTCACGTTGCTATCATGCACTTAGGGCCTGCAACTTCAAAATCATCGTGAAAGCAAAGGTAATAAGCAAAGCTTATTGTCTCTTTTGTGCCAAGGTCTGATAAACTGATGAAAATCATTGATACTGAAAAAAAGATTGTTTCACCCGGATTTCATTTATGTTACTGTGGCTTGGAGCATCGAGCAGGATGTTATTGTTTAGAATGGCTCACTTCACTAAATTAATGATTTCCTTTTGTGTACTGGTAAACAAATGTCAATTAGATACGAATGAATTGGATAAAAGCTATTTTTGTCTGAAATTTCCGTTACAATTCGTATGCTACACATTGATTGATTCATATTATATTATCAAGGTCATATTTTTTTCTTTTATTCTCTTTTTCATGTTGCCAGCGTGGTGATAAAAATAATCCCCTGTGTGGTGCTAACAGTGGTGAGTCTCCGTTTGATCAACTCATTAATGGAAGCTAAAAAGCGGAAGGAAAAGCTTCTCGCCAAACGAACGGTACAGGTCCCCACCGTGTCAGGAGGTCATACGGTAGCTCCAGCAGGAAACAACACTAATGCTCGGGCTGCTGCTGGCGATCACGAGTCAGGTGGTTCTGACCGCACTACAAGGATGCTCCTAGCTATCCTCCTCCTCTTTCTAATTACAGAATTCCCACAGGGACTTCTCGGACTTTTGTCGGGTGTGCTGGGGGACTCATTCTTCACAACTTGCTACATCCCACTCGCAGACTTGATGGATTTTGTGGCTCTGCTCAACTCTGCAATCAACTTCATTTTGTATTGTGTGATGAGCAAAAAGTTTAGAGACACTTTTGTCCAAGTGTTCCACTTGCAGGCTCTAATGAAGCTGTGCCGACTTACTAAGTAAATAAAATTAGATAATTTTTTGACTTGGAGTTTATAAAATTGAAGGGAATTCATGAAAAATCAGAAGAACGGGATAGGCCCCGTAGGATAAGCATAAAGTTTATTTGCAAATATTTGTTCATTTGTTTTGTTATAAATAGTCAAAATAAATACAAGTTAAAAAGTAGCAAATATTATTAAGCGTGTATAAGAACTCAACCGCTGCGAGCAACAAATCTATAGTGGTTGATGATCCCTTTCTAAAAGAATGAGATAAGCGAAGACGATCACTTTCCTCTATAACCGAAATGTTAGAATGAGGACCATTCTTGTATGAACTATGAACTATGATACGAAATAACTTTTATAGCATATCATAACCTAAAAAGTAAGAATAATACCGAAAAGAAATGCGGTCAAGAAGATTGTAATTGCTTGTGAGGCACTATTCTATATTTTGATGTCATAAGTATCCGATAGATATAAATATAGTCGCTACAATAATGTTGGGTAACGTACAAAATATCGAATTACTAGAATATCACACACTGGAAATGCGCCGCAGCAAAATATTCTTCGGTTATAAGTTGTAGTATTTAATGTAGAATTATCCATTGAATTTTCGTAACTGAAAAAAAAAGAATTATTATGTATATTTATCATCAACAGAACAAAGTCTCACTTTGCCCCCCAAAAATTCTAACATTCACACATGCAAAAGCAGGTAGGTACCTAAAGTACGTGTGTACATAGATTATTTTTGTCAGTGAGAGTGAAAAGGACGTACATCGTTCCCCATGCCACACACAACTCCCAAGAGCTTCGCGTCATATATTTTCTTATTTTGCTGATGGGGAAAAGTCACAAGCTTTTTTCTCCACTTGATGACATTCTTCTGCTTCGTTATCATCTGCACTTGATCTAAAAAATGAGGCGTAAAAAACTGAATGCGCTCTCATATCCTCCCAAAACAAAAAAAAACTTTTTTTTCCTCATCAATTCTAGTCTCCAGCTTTGTGTACCAAAACCAACTACATACACACATAGATATATACTTACTATATACCGAGCCACACATAGCATTGCACCAGATTCTTTGTATATTTGTGACTAAAATATTTTCTGTGAAGAAATGCAAGTTTATATATAATATTATGTGTGTTCGTTCAGCCGCCAAACTGTTGGGTGCATTCCATGACAAAAAAATAATATGAGAGAAAGTAAGTCGAAACTAAAACGTGTCCATTGCCATCACCCGTCCAACTTTTTTTCTTGAGAAAGAAAATGCAAGCAATGTTGCATAAGATGAATGAACCAAATGAATGTATACAAAACTATGCAGAAAAAAAATATCATGAGCAAATAACCTCCATATCCTATCACGTTTTATTGGGCGGAGACCGACAAAAAAAACTTTTCTCTTCTGCTTTCTCTTCAACTTTAGCTTGTTTTCATCGTCGACGGAAGTGTAGGAATGACATGACAAGTGTAATCCCAAAGGAAAGATGATATGACACCGTTGCGTCTCTATGTAATATAATATTTAGGTATAAGAATAACATGTACGACTACGACATATAATATGTGGTCCTGTCTCGCCATCTCTCATCCATATTGCGGGGTTTCTTGTTTGTGGCTAGCTAGTGCAGTGCAAATTGGACCTATTTAACACAATGCAGTGAATGTCTATATGTGGTGGGATAGTGATAAATTTTTGCAATGAGATTGAATGAAATGAATGTACATCGTAGTAAGTTATTAGTCATTACTAATAACTATCACGTGGCACACCTAATAATGATAGTGTTTTATAGAGAACCTTTAGTAATAATGATATGATACAAAATACAAATAATACAACTCCTAAATTACAGTGTTGGAGGTTTGATCCGATCCTCTGACTTCGAATCACGTCACATCATCATGAAATAGAGTATATTATAGTGTGTACAAGGTGTTTCCAAGTATTTTGTCTGCCAGCTGTGAACAAATGAATTGCACATTGTATCAAAATACAAAGAAGAAACTACTTATAGGGCTATAGAACTACACACAATACACCATACCTCAACAATAATATTCTATACTTAGAAAGTCACATTTTGTCAAAGATTTTGTGTAATTCAATATCCAGCATGTGAATGTGATATTGAATGTAGATGTATGTAATGCTGATGAAACCCAAAAACTATATTAGAATTCTGAACAAGATCAACTTTTGTGATGAGGAAAAGGAACCCATATATGGGGAGTATAAAGTATTAAGGGTAATGATCGTGTCTCAACTTTTCCCAAGAATTTGAAGGAATATATGGATGTCAAATCTCACATCACATCTCAAGGTTAAAATTGTTTGTACTGACACTGTCGTCATTGCACTGTCCCTTCAAAAGAAACTAATTTGATTTGTAATTATTTGTGCTGGGAGTGTTATGTGTTGTGCTGTGAGAGAGTATGCTTTTAATCATCATGGATGCGTCTCAAACTCGTGATTCTTCAGTATATAGTTACTTTCAATCTTATAACTACTCACTGCACTGTAAGGTTTCTTCAATCTTCTATAATAATATGTAATTATTGATTGTGCAATAGTAATTCATCAGTATTTTTGAAGGACAGAAAATTTCTTTTTAGAAACATCAAAACTAATTTCGAATCAAATGGAAATTATTGCTATTTGTTACGTGCATTTTTTGAGCAAACACTGCAAGATCGTCACTCATCACTAGTCTTTCGATGAAAACATAAAACTTTAGGAATGAACGCATAGAAAGTTATATGTATCTAATAAGGGTAAATTAGTATTTTTCTTCTTGTAACGCTCGCTGTATATCTTCAATCTTCAAAGGGTTTTAGTTATCATAGGCTTAGATTGTGATTATATGTATTACATGTACAGGTGTATGAGCAATGACGAGATTTATGTAGAACTACTCAGCTTCTAGAGGATGAAAGTTTTCGTGTGTAAATTTTGCAATAATTGAACTTTTTTGCTTTTAAATTATGTTGTGAAAACAGAGTTTATTTACGAAACCAGCTATGTCATTAATTTTTTATATCATAACTTTGTCAGTAATAAGCTACTTTTCACATTCAACAAGTACAGCCTACAACATAGAACAACGTCACGGTATGTAAATATTTTGCTTTCATTTTCAATTATATTTTCTAGAGAATAGAAGAATACCGACTGCATAAGATAGAATATCGATTACAGTACGATTAGGTAAATTCTGTGTGTGTACATAATAAAAGTAATGATGAATAATGAATAATGTATCAAATACATGTAAATATGTATTATTAGCTGTAATTAACTATAAAAGGATACATGATGGTGCTGTTTGTAAAGTGATTTTTAAGGCTATAAATATAAAATTCCTATTACATTATCTTATACTCATAGCTTTTACTTCGTAATCGAAAATATTATGTAAATTCAACATAACTAATTGGCAATCGAAATTGTAAATATTGATGAAAACTTATATATATGTGGATGATGGATGACGTGATGAATAAATGGGTACAAGTTAATTTTATCGAGTTTTGTCAATGTTGTCGTTCATCAACCCATTTATTTTTGTCATTTTTTACCTTGATTCATTCTTTTTCAAAGTGAAAGTCATATATTTTATGGTGAGCGAAGAGCGCTATGAGTACTTCACAAAAAGTCTAATTTTCATAATGGATTGTGTATCCACCAGCTGAGCAAACATAAAAGAATGTGTCAACTTCATAATCAAAGGTAAGTGAAGCATGATCGATTGTGTCTAGTGTCTATCTTTCTATTTGCGTTTTCTACCGTGTGACACACCGCTCCCATCGCATTCCATACAAAATTCCTAGCTCGTTAGGCATACTAACGATAAAAAGTACAAGTGTACACGGAAGTATGTACGAACGACTTACAGCGTTAGTAGAAAATGGTGTCATCATCTCATCACGACGTCAAAATTTACATAAGTAGCTGAAGGATGGAATTGGAGCCCAGGTGAGTGCATGGTGTGCTTTCCGCTTCATCCTTACCTGTCTTTTTTCAAGAAAGACGGATAGAAGGAAAGAAAAGTTTGTGAAACAGAGTAGGATAGTAAATGACATGACAGCTTGAGCCAACTCAAATTCGAAAGCTATAACAAAAATGAACAATAAGTGGGCACACAAAGAGCGGATTCTAGAGCAGCAATACATGCTCAAAAAATGCGATGTGAATGAGAGAGAGAGAGGAAACCTTAAAATTGATATACATCATATAATATAGGGAATTTTTCTTTTATCCACTTTCCCCATACATTCCATTTTGACTTTCCTTTTAATAGCAGCATGTCACTTTAATATTGTGTGATGTTTTTACAGACGGATGACTCAACCAATGACTTATCCTTTGATCACATTTGTCAAGTCATTCAAATTCTGGGAAAATATTCACATGATAACAGAACACCGCATTGACAAGTTGATGCACAGAAGGCACAATTGCACTGCGAACACACGAAAGAAAGGAAGAAATACGAATGATGTTTCTCTTTGATCTTGGTCGTTGCTATATACTTCAATACTTCTACTATTGACTATACTCACTATATATATCACTTTTTTGAAATGATGACGGCATCCGTAGGCAAATGCAGCAGTCAATGTCAACAATCGCGTTAGTTTGCTTTTATCTCTTGTGCGACTTGGTATATTTTGCCTGTGGCTGAATTTAAAAATGCATTACGTTTCAAACATTCAAACCATAAGCACATGCTTCTACAGGATTTGGTGTTTCACCCAGTTAAATCCAGTTAGAGATAAAAGCAAACAAGTCTGCAAGTTTTGTTGACAAAAAAACAGGACAACATAATGCACCGGAAGATTTGATTTTTTGTTGGAAAATTGACCAGGCACAAAGCTTCCTTTGGCCAGAGCCTGTCTTTCTAACTCCTCACCATTTCAACTGGACAAACAAGAGAAAGTGACAGAGGGAAAAAGCAACAAGAGAAAAACAATTTGCCACAAAAAGTGTTCATTTTTCTTATCATAAACAACTGCATTGCACGATTGTACTGCAGTGAATAGGACTATTTTGCTAGTGGTTTTAGGCTTTTTAGGTGGAAAAAGAAAGAGGAAGAGTTGAAGTACATCCATATAATCCACATGCAGCAAAGCATAATGGTAATAGTCTTTTCATTTTTTCCTTTGCTGGTGTGCTCAATGAAGGATGACAGATCTCTGCAAAAGTTTTCCTTTTCATTCTGACTCCCTTTTGGACACTTTCTCATTTCTAAAAAGAAGAAAGCAAATAAAAATCGACGGGAGGAAAACAAGTCCCTATTTGCCTTTTCAAATAAAATGAGCTTAGCTTATCTTATCTTAAACCATCCCAAACACTACCACACAGACAGACCACTATATAGTTTCTTACCCTCCATTACTTTCACTTGGACTGGTGAGCACACACACGACAATAATGGACATCGTCAACACTTACCTATTCTTCCCAAATCTTTTCCTTTTCCATCAATCAGTATAGTTGACCTATTGAAAAGGACACTTTTTCAACAACTTTCGCAAACCTTTTTCCAAATCAGAAAATCACTAGTGCAAACAAATGTCCAAAGAAAAGAAAACCGTGCGAGAGGGCACAAAAGTTTTCTGTAAAAAATGGCCCGAAATCCAAATGCGCACTCATACTTGAATGCATTTTTAGGTAAGCAAGCAAGAATCAAGGATGGGGTTTACCTTTTTTCCTTTCATTAAATAGGTTGGCTTTCAGATTATTGGAAACTACAAAACTGGAAAAAAGCAATTGGAACAGTTATAGTCCTTATAGACCGAGAGTAAAGGAGGGTGCAATGGCGTAGAAAGGAGGAAATCGTTAGGCTTTTTGTGGCGATTGTGATAAAAGGTGACTTCGTTTGACCATTTGGTTACGCGAACACCAGATCCCACTTTAAGAGCAACGAGAAGGCGGCAGGTGGTTTCATTTTTAGCTTCATTGTGTATACCTCGACGGTCCTTTACTGCTACAAAGGAAAGCCGCTTCTACGTATGCTTGATTGGAATTAAATATCTTTTTTCGAATAATTCGTTCAAGTGAAACGGTCGGGAAAACATAAAAGACGGCTATATATGTCGGATTTAAACTGGGACGTTTCATGCAACAAAAATTTTCGATCTTGAATTCTGAGATTCGTTCGGATTAAAATTACTTGCGCTCTCTTTCCGCTCTATTTGTTTCTAAACTCCTTGTAAATTTGCTGGAGAAGTCGCTTCCACCGCTCGGTTCTACAAATTCGTTTGCGCTTCTGGAAAAACTGAAAGGAATGGCTGCGGCTTTCTTTCAAAGTATGAAACAGACGAATGCAGCTAAATTGCAGAACTCGAATCGGATACTTCTTACGAGAGCATTCATCAATTTTTCAGGAAACGTTAAGTGGATACTTGTCATCAATGACATCAAACACCATTGAAAAATCAAATGGGTGTAAATTAGAGCACGGACGCTTTTAACTATACAGAGACGTACAAAACGACTTTCTAACTCAGAAAATTACTCAAGTCGAACTGAAGAGGGATCGTTACACAACTGAAAATTTCGTAATACTAGATTTATAATGAACAACGTTGAATGTCTATACATAATCAATAATGCTCATATAACTTTCTCGTACATCATTCTTAGTGAACTCCGTATCTTCATTAGAAACCTGTTGACGTAGTTAACAGCTCCGTTGAGCAAAAGTACATAAAAGAAAACTTACTTCCAGACTTCCGCCTAGAGTGATATAACATAATTTTTTGCCTGTGATGAATTTATATACTCTGTTAAATTCCTACGTCTAAGTACAGTGTTCAAGGAGGTAGAAGTACTTCAAGGTAATTTTACACAGAGAACGTTAATACTTAATAGTTCTTTTGGCTCATAATTTGAACAAGAGGGTATGAATCTACATACTAAATACTTCACTAGATTAGCAATCCTTTTGATACAGCTACTACCATACCGCCCCGAGTTCCTTTGTTACGTAAGGTTAATCAAATTGTAATACGATGCAAATTGCAAATGGCAATCTACAAAGGCAGGTTATTTAAGTGGCCATTACCAACAATGGACAATTTATACATGGCATTTTGAAATGCCAGCTGGGCTGGGCCACTTATTGAGCCCATTTAATTTTACGCTATTTTATTGCAAAAACTTTCTTTGCTTACTTATATATATGCACTATAAATGTAATGGAGTAACTAAAGGGCAACAATACACCATTTTGAATGGGAATGAGCAGGTGTGCCCATTTGACCTTCGTTCTCCAGCAACTCCAGCTTACATTTAGCTTATCACCAGAGTGAATGAGGAAGCAATTACGGCGCGGCATGATAGCTTCCATTATTACCTTAGCGTGATCCAGATCGTTTATACTTTTTTCTCACTCGACATTTACTTAACATACTC
>JAANSM010002913.1:0-13949 GCA_036850725.1 Orchesella villosa | reverse complement strand
AAGCCCTTCAAGTGGCCTTCACGGAGTGATATAACTGAGCGCGTGTCTGATATAATGACTGTAATGATAAAATACAGGCAGCTGAAGCTGGACTTTATTTAATGCAATGATATGATGACATTCTAGTTGCAGAAAGGCGGATGCTCATTATTATGTCAGATTTGTGATGCATTGGAATTTGTAATTCGGTACTGCTACTTTAGTTCGTATCACTAAACCATTAAAATAATATGCAATAGTGATTTGGATAGTTTGGCTGCAATTTCAGGGTCTATTAATCATCGAAAAACTTTCTTTCGAATGAGGTTTGACATGAAAAAGTAATAATTTTTGGAACTGATACTGTAATTACTATTTTTTAGGTCCATGAAGGAATCCATTGGAAAGCGTAACGTAATTGATTCGGTAAGCGAATAACATGTTCTCAACATATATTAGAGCAATACATAAGAGATCTATAGAATCTATTACAAACACATAGATTAATTGGAATTACGTAATTAATTAAAATATTCCATTCCATCATCACCAGTCTCAGTTTGGACTGCTGGGAAAAAAAGTCTTATAAAAATGCAATCACAATTTGATTTACGCTCGAATGAATTATGTTTTAGGGAGTGGGCGAAAAGTAGAAAATAAACGTGTGTCCAATGTTTGCACCCTTATTCCTTGCCAATAATATATACAAGTTTATCATCGAATTTCCTTGTGTCACCATTATTCACATGTCGGAGCAGGTGCATAAAAATGTATCAACTATACAAATATGTACTTACATTACATTTCATTCATACTTAATTGAACTTGGCCACCCACATGTAAAAATATACATGGCTTTGATTGGATGAAAATAAAAGATTTCGCATTTCACTATACTGCCATTTTTATGACACTATATTCTAGTTTATTCTACACACACTCCTTTTTTCCACATCTTTCAACAACATCTCATGCTTGCACCTTTGAAATATGCAAGCTATATCTCTATTTACCTTTCTCAGCTAGTCCAACTCAATCAATGTTTGTACAAAGTAGAGAGTAGGCAAAAGGCAGTAGAAGAGTAAACCCTTTTTGGTTACGGCAACGTCGGCGTGTTAATGTAAACAGTTTGTTGATCTACGGTGCGATATAAATGTAATGCGTAGTGCACAAATACATATAATGTTGCATAATGAAAAGTAGGAATTATCACATCAGCACACGTACGTAACGTAACCTACACGAAGAAGGTACATAACTCATTCTCTTCGTTCTGAATCGTAAACCACGCCGTCATCCGTAAACTGTACACCACACCACGAGTCACATAATTTGTCGTTTCCAGATTAGTTCTTTGAATTTGAATCTGTATGCCTTTACTAATATGATATGATAAAATCATACATGTTCATATTTATGGAGTTACGGGAAATTTAGTATAAGATTTCTGAGAAATTTGGAAAGACACTATACTTGGCTCCAATGCAGTGGTTTCTTACTAAACATAAACGAGGAACTAAAATTGAAAATGGTATTTTTCTGTTTTCCTCTTTAAAATATCTTATGTCTGGTCGGGTTGCATTTGCAGTACTATATACTATACCCATTACCCACATCACAAATTAATTTAACAGGCACAAATGTACTCATCATCCTAAATACATATGATAGAAAATAACGTGCACCAACCTTATTTACCTGAACCTAAGCTCATATTCTCAGAAACTGAGGAGGAAGATAAGTAGACAAGTTATAGACTCAAGAGAAAATCAAGTATCAAAAACCGGAACGTGGAAAACTGCACTGAACTGGTTTCTATATAATATGATGCAGTCTTTAAACCCCCAAAAATTTAATGTTTACAGACAAGACATGTACATTGCTTGAAAAAAGTCAGTGTCCATATGCAACCTCCTCTTACCTCACCTTCAATTTGCGTCATTCAACCAAGAGAACCGTATGTGTAACAATGTATTTTTGAAGCTGATCTGCTGTCTGGCTGTGTGCACTGTCAGACTTTTTAGGAGAGCGAAGCAGAAGGTTGAAAAACGGTTTCAAACAAGACTAAAATACTCTACGGTATCTAAAAATCTATCAGCTACTTTTACTAATACTAAGTGATTTATCAATGTCTTATGCCTCTCGTCTGGAGGATTGTCATCAGACTACTTGAATGACTCAAGTGAAGCAAGTGAGATAAGAATGCCAAAGCCAAAGAAGATGGAGGAGACGAGAGGCTGATTACTGTAGCATAAATATACACGACGAACATGCAACATGAGAAAGGCTTAACAATAGAGAAAGACGAAAGATCTATGATTCCACAGCACAGACTCCTCCTTTTCCCGACTGGTTGGAGCCACAAAACTAATCTTAAAAAAGTCTCTTCGATAACTTTTATTAGCTACGTGAATATTTTATCTGATATCATGTTTTATGTTGTTGATAGTTGATGGAATAAGTGTCAAAGAGTACGCACTCTATTAATCCTCTCAAACAACAAGATTCATCTTTTTGAACTTTTTCCTTTACCTTGCTGCCTGCCTGGAATTTCAAGGTCTTCTCCTTGCATAATATACATATTAATACAATGTGTGTACTATATTTTACTGGAGTGCCATTACCTACATTACGTTTTCTTGCATTCCTCTCGCTTCAATGTTCAAGAATAGCAAGGAATCAGTACAACAGGAGCAAGAAGCATGTGTTATGACAGCAATAANGAATCAGTACAACAGGAGCAAGAAGCATGTGTTATGACAGCAATAAAACCAGTCATATACATCATCATCTCAAAATCATAAAAATCCAAAGTTTAAAATTATTTCTACGAATAATCAAGTTGTGAATACTAATAATTTATTTCACAGACCTTATCTTCAACCTTTTCAATTTTATGAGCTTTTGTGCAACAATTTTCATGCTTCTTTCCTCCACAAATCAACTAAGCAGAAAAAAAAACTAACAAAGTGCTAAACTGAAACGCAAATGTTCACTCGTTGCTCGTAATCAATAAACACAATCAGTTAAAAATGTCGAGCCTACTACAACCCATCATTAGTTTAGGAATGCATTTTGCATGTAGAGATATTAAATATGAGAGTTCTCTATCATTCATCAAACTCTGTAAATACCCAAGTGCAATCTGAATATATTATCATGTAACGTACTTCGTTATTATATGTACTGCATTGATTCTGATTGCAAGAGCTCTTCACGATTCCCAATCTCACAAAGTACAGTTCAGGCACAGTAGCATAAGTAACCCATGCCGATTTGGAAGAACGGAACTTTATACTGAAATGGATATGGTATGCAACTGATAGTGATAACCAAAACTAGAAGAATGTCAGCAATGTTAATCAGAAGACTTGGTGATACTGTGAACTTTCCAATTAACCTTTGGAATCCAATAGGACACAATGCCACTCACTTGTCAAGTTACAAAAAAAATATTGCTCTACTTCCTTTTGCAACACACTTGCTCACTAAAAATATAACTAAACATTATTTGTATTTTATTACCAGCAACTGAATATTTGAGAGCAACAAGTAATAATAACTTGATAATAACTACGCGAAAGGTCTGACTGAAAGAGGAAAAGGTAAGGAACAAACTGAAATAATAGAGTCATAGGATGGATATTAGGATATATTATCTTTTTTTAGTAATACTGACCTCAAGTTAAAGAAGAGCACGAAATGGGAGACGAATTTTCCTTCTAGCTTGTCGTCACTTAAGTTCAATGCAGCTGCCGACTTCTCTCTCTCTGCTCTCGTCTTCCTTGTGTGTCTCATGTAAATTCACAATGAGGACTAAAACAAGATATAATATGAGAAAACATCTTTATCAAAGTGGTTTCTACTCAATGTGTGTGAGTGAGGTGTGTGTGGATGTAGAGAGATGGATGAAATTATATACTATGTGTTGTGGAATGGATATTTAGCTATATATATGTATATAGTATATAGTATTATTGAGATGAGTTGAGCTGCTCTTTCAGATGATAATGTTTTCTACATTTTTAATATTGCCATTGCCACTGCTGCTCCTCCTGAAGATGAGGATGGTGATGATGATGATGATATTGATGGTGGTAGTGGTAGTGGTGACCATGATGATAGTAATGTTGATCTTCCATGCTTAATGCTACACTGCAAAAGCATCTCTTTTTTGGCTAACTTATAACTTCACATGGATTGCTAATGGTGTGTATGTCTTCACTTCAACTGCTCAAATAAAGGATTTTGCCCACTACTCACTGCTAAACTAACGTTACGCTCTTTGCTCATTTGTTCATTAGCACTTTACTTTCACAGAGCTTAGCAAAGTACACAAATATTCTATCCTCCTTATCCTTCCTCAAAAAGGAGAGAGGCTATAGAGAGAGGTGTGTGTGTGTGTTTTTGTATATTGTGTATATGTGTCTGGGATACGATGAGATGTGCTAATATTTTAGCGTGTCATATGTTGATGCCTGGTCTAGTCTGTGAGTTGGTTTGGTATATGGATTTGATACACACTACCTCTGCATTTTTACTTACGTTATGCAATGCAATGCCCAGTGGAATGTGCTCTCCGCTCTCCCTAAAAGTTTAGTCCTGATGTTGGATGTTGATGTGGCTGAAGTAAAGTTGAGTAGAAACTGTATGAGACGAGCTAACGAAGAACGAATGGATCTCAACGAGCCTTGCTGACAGATGAATGCTTCTATGCTACTTTGCTACAGTTCTGTTTGTGTTAAGGAGTTAAGGAACGGACATGGACTCTCGCTTCAAACGCTAACTTGCAAAGTTTCAGGCTTGTCGGCATCATCAGCAAGAAAACCTTCTGGCTTCCAAGCTTCTGTCACTTCCATTCATATATGTAGTTGTTTGGCATGCATGTTAGAATGTAGGGTACCATACAAACTCATTTTTCCTCTCTCTTTCTCTCTCTGCAAATTGCTGCTCTTTGCTTTTTTAAAACTTTTTATGACTCATGATTCATGGAAAAGGTTTTCATTTTTTCTTGAGGTGAAATACAGAGGCGCTGTATAGTCTACAAGTATACTACTGCGGTTGGTTTTGGTTGTTTGTTAATATGGAAAGGAAAGTAAGCTATAAAATAGTCATTTTTAGTATGCTTCCTGTTGATTTCCCAATCTGTGGTTTGGTTTTTATTACCGAAATGAATACACAATGTGTACCAAATGCCAGGGAAGGCTAAAAACTGTAATGGTAATACAATGAGAGACGGACGGAACCATGTATAATTTTTTTCGCAGCGAACTATTGCCGATCTAAAGTCAAAATTATTCCGAATGCTATGACTTTTTATCATGCTCACCTTTCTCTGTTTCTCTGGACGTGTTTATCTTTATGGTGGGATTTTTTTGGCTTAAGCGGAGTTCTTGCAAATCGATGGAATAATCCATAAAATGTTGGTTTTTATGACTTTTCATTTATTGCTCATATTAGTAAAAATAACTTTTCTTGTTGTATATGACACATGGTTGGTTAAAATTCCTATACGCTTCTTACATATGAAAAATAATAATTTACTTGTAAGCTGCAAAATAGCTCTGTTATACACGCAGTACCTATATGCCAGCCTAATTTACTATAAAGCAGCTTAAATGTAATGTTCAATTTATTCTTTAGCTACTCGAATTTAATTTGAATCAATCATCAGTAACTTTACAATGAAATATTATATTTTAACACTCTTGTCAAACGTGGAAGCTCTAGAAACGGACTCTTTAGATGTGGATGTTTTCGACAGAGACTTTCTCGAAACAGACTCTTTAGACAATGACGGTTTAGTAAGAGAACTCTTTGAAATCGACTCTTTCGACGAGGCGAATCCTTCACTTTCTTTTGTTAAGAACAATTTCTTCAACGTGCTCGGAACATTTTCTTCCATAACACTATTCACCAGTCGTCGGCCAATCTGGAAGCGTAACTTTTTTCTTGTTGAGTAGGTTCTGCCTTTCAGCTTCCTTTCTCTCTCCCTCTTTCCTCCTATCCATAAAATATTTAAGGATATTTGGAACTTCCGGTTCTTTAACTTTGGGAACCATTTTCTTAAAAGCTTCTGGAATATCGTCCTCCTCCTCTATAGCCAACAATGGGGGTTGAGTAACACTATGATAACTTGGTCGAAGTTTTCGCTCCACTCTCTCCATCATCGCACTTTCCGTTTCGTCAGCTTCATTCACTTTTTTCAATCTGTTGGCTGAAGAATCCTTTCTTTTCGGTTTGATTGGTAGCATGAGTACCTTTTCCTCAAGGAGTTCATCATTTAAATTGGCATTTGAACCAAATAACCTTATTAATGTTCTTCTAGGTAATTCTCGAAGTCTATCGATTTCCTCCATTGTCAATTTCTCAACGATGACAACTTCCTCTTCATAAACGTCCTCTTTTCCATATCGTTGTCGATATACACCGGGTTCCAGATCGGAGTCGGAGTTGACGCGACGAAGACCTAAATCCACGCCTTCTTTTAGACAGCCATCAATTAAAGCTTCCTCTTTTCCATATCGTTGTCGATATACACCGGGTTCCAGATCGGAGTCGGAGTTGACGCGACGAAGACCTAAATCCACGCCTTCTTTTAGACAGCCATCAATTAGGGCGGCACTTAGCTTAGGGAGGAAGCAAGCATCGTCTGCCTTGCTATAAAATGGTTTAGTGTGGTTTTCAAAGTCTTCCCACGCCTTAATATATGCTTGAGCCTTGTCCTGTAACGTTGTTTCAAATTGCAATGTATTCAAAACTCGGTCTCGGAGCTCTCCATGTGAGCCAGTGTAGCGGAAACGACATGGGATACTGATTATGGCCCTCCCAACTCGCATCAATTCCTCCGACCGAGACTCACCAGGTTTTGCGAATGGGCTTGTATTTATCACTTTAATTTCATCCGGAGTCTTCTTAAATGGATTTGGACGGCAATATGGTAATTGACAATTTGGTATTTTCCAAAGGGAATACAGGTCACGGGGCAAACTGGAACCGAAGGGGATTTTCTTGTTAGACTTTTTCGGCTTGGTTTTGGCTGGTACCCGAATGGTTTTGAGGTAAACGTCTGACATGCCACTTTTAGCAATCATTTCTGGACCACTTACACCAGTCATTCGTTTTGCAAGAATTGCTTTTACGACTTCAGTCTCTGATCTCCATCCTGGGGTTATTTCACCTGTATAATATCAAAATATATAGAAAAAGTTTCACTAGTAGTTTTTTATACATTTAGCAATGACTAATTTAACAGTGTCTACATCACGTACCAAAAGTTGTACTTAGTTTAGATGACTGATCTCTCCAAGGTAGGATTGAACTCTTGGTGCTCGTGCCTCTCAGAGGAGCCATCTGACCTCTCCTTTGGTATTCGACAATTTTCTTCTTTTCTTGCTCCAAGTTCATTCTCAACCTTTCATTTTCTAGGTTCTTTCTCTTCATCTCTTCTTCCCGATGCTTTCTCAGTTTCTCTTCTTGAATACGTTGTAATTTACTCTCCCTCGCAAGTTTCCTCCTCTGGATTTCTTTCTCTGTGCTCCAATGTCCCATATCTTTAGAAACTGAGGTTATGCTAGTCTGAATGGAATCCTGTGTCGGTTCTGCCACTACTATAGTATTTTTCTGTTCGTCTTTGTTTGCAAGGTGCCGGGTCATGGTCTCTCTCACAATCCTTTCCATTGTCGACTCTTGAGGGCGGTTCTTAAACTGTGGGACCTTAGTTTCTGTAAAATTTCTCTTTGGATCCTGTTTCTGCTCGTTATTACCTTCCCTTGCTGGGAGCTTCGAATCATCGGTCTTCTGAGAGACAAGTTCATCATAATTAGACAATTGATCAGAGGAGCTTGCTGTGGGAAACCGTTTTGGAATCAGGATTGGTAACCGGTTGATTGCAGACATGAGTTCTTTGTGGTTCATGATTTCATTGTTTAATTTCTCCATCTTGGCCAGTTGTCTATAACGTACGGCTAACGGTGTCGACAAATTTGAGGCAAAAATTGCACCAGAAACTTAGATTTTAGGGATAAAACCCGTAAAAACTTTTATAGTCTACGGCCAGAAAATACACTTTTGTATTCAACCCATTATGTTTTATTAGAGCAAGAGAAATGCTGTTTTTTCTACGTGATAAATTCCTGAATCATTATTATTGTGAATTAAATCGTGTTCGGATAAATTTATATTACGAAGAGTCGCAGCCATGAGGACAATGCAATCTTTGATGATCAATGATCATAAATTTTCAATGCATGCAATATGGTTCGTAAGTGCTTTGCTCAGCATCTTGCTCTCATTTGTAATTCTTTTAATATTCATAATAAGCTTCTCTTCACATGTTAACATAAAATGCATCTACTTTTACCCTTGTGCAAATAAACAGGAAAGTAAAGCTTCTCAAATCTGATAGCATACGAAAACGTTTTTTCTTTCAACTCAAAAACACAAACAGCTTTGTGTAAGGTGATACACCGCTCCGTAAACATAGAGTTGAATAACATGAACAACACCAAATTCAGCGAATTAGAACAGTTAAGCTTCCATAAAGCTTCAAACCCATGAAGCATGATGATGTATGAGCTATATATAAAAAAAACTTATGAACATGAGCCATGAGCCGACGCGATGATGACGACGAGGATGAGTGACAAAATGTACATTTAATCGAAGCATTACAATAATGAAGCATATATATGTAGCTTGTAGCATACATGAGTAATGATGTTGATAATGATAATGACAGACATACTTTTGTTTAAAACACTTTTGTCTAGCCATGTATAACTTCAGAGCTAAACATTTTATCTTTTGCTTACAATGATGCAGATTGAAGATAGATGATACATAGTAATAATATCTGATGTTGCAAGATTTTCTGTATTTTCTGTGAGTATTTTTTACGTGTGCTGCTGTGAAAAAAGTGGGCAACATAATATCTTGTTCTCCTCGCAATGCAAATGCAAATGTGTCAACTAAACTGGTTTCCCTTCCATTGTGCTTGTTCAAAGGTGAATGATTGTGTTCATATATATGTATATAGTATTTGCAAAAAGAAGAGAGGGGAGTTAACAAGATTTGTGCATAAAATACAGCTACTTATGATTACAATATTACAATAAAACTCACACATACGAGAGTAATCAAATCATACATGATATGAGATGAGATGAGTGCAAGCAAAAGTTTCAAGTATAATGGCAATGTTTTAGTCGAGAACAATCATATATATGTAGATTTTAATGTGTTATTTATGTGCATCAACCAACATCCAACAAGCAACGTACCATGCCCTCAGCCAAATTGCAATAACCGTACATTATACATACATACACATATATGTGTTTTGCATTGAAGAAGTAAACTAACGACTGCTAAGAAGTACATGCAAAATCGTATGCATCATTTGGAGAGCAATCGTTATGATCATGCATGTATATATCTGTATTATTCATGATGCATAAATCAGCATACAAAAATGAGTTACTATGTTGTAGCGTGTAGCATTGCATACAAAATATAAAATATGAAATACAATGGGGATGGAATAACTTAAAGCTCAAAGAGAGCTGTATTGTGCTCCTCCAAACAGAGATTTGAAGAGAGAGCTCTCACCTATTCAGTTACTGAGTAAAGTTGGAAGATAAAGTAGTTCGAAACATTGTCGTTTACAGGCCTTCCTGTCGCTTTAATTCAACTGGAAGTTGGTGTGGTCCTATCCCCAACACCATCAATATTTTGCTTCAATATTTCTACATTCCCGTAACAGCAACAAAGTTTTCGTCTTGTTCAGCAGCCTTACCGAAAAAGCATCCATATTAAAACATTAAACACAAGAGGACGGGAGGAATCGTTAGGTTTCGGGAAATCTACTCTTCTTCTAGTCTCCCTTTCCAGAGCCAGAGGTAGGTTGCAGTGTTGCAGACTTGCAGAGAATGAAATAAGGTGTAGGGAACATCAGAACTGTAGTATTTTTTGCATAACATGAACAGTTAATCCATATGCTGCATGCGGGTCCAGCCAGTCCACAAAAAAGTCCGCAATTCCTCAACCTGGAAATTGCAACGTTACAGCTATACTCATATATTGTACAGCTGCTGCGATGTGTTGCTAGTGGATTGTTCGGGTTCTACTATATTTTACCTTATCCATACGCAATCTGAATATATTGTAGTACCAAACCAACCCAATCTGTTGTGCTATTACCATCATTTTTCATGTAGAAATTTCTTACTGCAAAACCTTTGTGCGCAAGTCTGCCAAGTTCTCACAGAAGGTAAAAATGTAGTAGTGCAAAGCAAAGCAGTGGGGCAAATCCTCTATTGTATTTGTATATTTTGCCCATGTTCTTTTTCTTTTGGTCTTTGTGAAGTGGTGGCCTGATCTTATGTACTATGATATGGTTTTGTATGGTGCAATGTTAGCATTGCATTTCGTTACATTATAAAACAAGGAAAATAAAAGGTTGGTTTGGTTGAGCTGTGCTAGGGACTTCCTGTAACTTGGCTGAGGCTTAAAAGAAGGCAGCTAGTAACTAACCAACATTTCCTATCATCACTTATACTCATCAAAATCTAAAGCAAATAGAAAAGCTGAGTTGGTGTGTTGTGGTATGTGTTTTATATTGTAGTAGTAAAATACCTAAAAGTTAGAAAAGAAAACAGTTAAAAGGTTTACTATATACGATTTGCATGAAGGACGCAGCAGGGTAGTTCCTTTTTAGCAGCGTTTTGGCAAGAAGTGAAGTAAGATTCCTTTTTACTTATTCCAGAAGTAATATATCATTGGAGGCTACCTTACTAACTAACTTAATAATATAAGAGCATTTAAGTTATAGAAGAGTTGGTATTGGAACGTTCGTTATAGTACCTATATAGTACCTTTAACCTTTAGAAGTGAGCAGTAAGTTTTCAAAGTTAGGTGTTTATACAGAATACAATGCAGAAGTTTTGGTTTTCAGTGTATATTGACCAGTTATTCTTGAGTAATTAGTCATAAATCATAGTTTATAGCACTACCAGTAGTAATGATAACGTAGCATTTTGTTCCTTGTGACTAATAGTATGTCTAAGGATTCCGAGCGACTTTTACTTTTGCATTGCCAACACAAATTAGTTCAACGTTCAACATGTTATTATATATTAGGCAATTATAATGAGGATAGGGTTCATATCATTCCGTTATAAATACCTAATTTTATGACGCTAAAACTTTATTATCCGAACTTTAAACTAGCAAAATTCACATGCGTAGCTATTTTTTAACATTTAACATTACATTTGCATAATTTACAATGTCCATGTGAGGGGCAGGCTATCTGTATTAGATTAATATTAAAAAGCTTAAGCGTTTTTATTTTTTATATGAGCGAAATTACGCAATTTTTTAGACTCCAGTTCATTTAAGTTCCAGTGATGAAGTATAACGTCATTTACTAACCAATGTAGACTAATTAGACGATATTTGATTTTCTTTCAGGTTGTTAGCCTACAACAAGGAACTTTGTTTACATCTTACGGAATCCGTGTGGATGAAAATTGTTAATGTACGCCCTTATATAGTAACTGCACGTGGAAATTCTCGACCTTCATTCAGTCTACTTTGGTCTCCTTATCGTACTTCGTAGTTAATTTTTAATTTCCCCGGGAAATCTCAATATTTTGTGTATTCCAAGTGAAGCCATATAGTGTTCTCGTTTTAAAACCGTTTAAGAAGTGCCAACCTGTCACCGCATTGCGGACAGGTTCACATTTCCAATTTTGCTGGGCTTTCTTCTGAAGCTGTAATGGTAAGAAATTGTTATGTTTTTGTTTGATTTACATAATTATTGGATATCACATAGGTACTTTTATCTGGCGATTTCAGTGTAGAATAAGGTAGCATAAAATTCAATTTTCAATTCAATTTTTGCTAACAATTGGTTGTTTCATTCAATAGAGACCATAACAATGCGCAAACGTGTCAATGAGAATGGCCTAATGAGTGATGGAATTGTTGCATGCGCTAACTTTTTATATGTTGAATGCAAACAAATAATAAGCATATAACCATAGACCTTCTAGCAAAAACAACAACAGCTAACCAAACTGAGATGATAATGTGCTGGATAGTGGATTGAATATCATATCATTTGTCATTACAAAAAAACGTAAAAGCAATATTTTGGTGTATCTTCGTTATAATCTAGCCCAATTTGAAATTGGATAGCCGCACCCTCTCATTAGAGGCTTTTAGCTTGAATATTTTCTAACACCATTTTGCCTGAATTTCAATTCAATTTACTTTTTTTCATATACCAAAAACTCGTTAAACAAACACCCACCATAATCATTACATCGGATGTTCTAAAAGGTTTTTGGAATCCAGTTTGTTCACCCATTTGGCTCAACGGCGTGGCTTTGGCTTAACCATATACATTTGTTTCCGCGTCAATAAAACTGTCTTTTGATATCCGATGGCCAGACAAGACAAAAAAGAAAGGTAGTTGAACCTTTTTTCGATTGAATCGAAAAGGCGTTCTTTCATCCCATTTTTATGCTTCCATTTTTATTGGAAACACGTAATGGCTATTACACTAGCCATAATATCAACACATACAACACAACACATACATACTCCAGATACGCGTAATAATAATATAATAGATGAGCACGTTTGTTTGAGTAGGTTTCGAAAACAAAACATCGCATTATAAGTTGGTGAGATGCGCCTTCTTCAGCCTACATACATTAGTAACAACCTTTCATTGAATAATTTACCTACTCCCGTTGTTTTCTCCTGAATGTAAACAATTTAATGGAAGCTTTAAATTGGAAGTAGTTATATATAATTTTCATATAAACATCCTTTTACAATATGCGTACATAAATAATTAGTAAAGTAACTGGAGTACAAGAAATTGTTCCGAGTACAAACTTCAGCCTTGAAGTAAACAAAAACAATAATAACGGCGCAATACACTTTTATTGTGCCATCCGGGCGTTTACAGGGAGGAGAAAGCTTGTTCCTAGAGCACCTACTTAATAATGAATTTCTCTGCTTCCGAGAATGAATAGTTCGTTAAAAACAAAAAAAACACGTTATTGTTGTAGTATCGAATGGTGGTATCGCTGGTATCTAGCTTTAGCTAAAGCCTCAATAGTTTCATTCCATTCGCTCGCATTACCGAAGCGTGCTATACCATACCATACCAGTTTGAACCGGTTTCTTGGCTTCCTTTCATTCCTCACAATTCTACTTATTTTGGTGTGCTCAAGTGAAAGTCTGAATTATTCACGAGCTAAAAGGCAAGCTATACCTATAACCTATGGTTTCATTATGCACTACTTATTTCATGTCTACCTTTTTCTCCAGTGTCCTGAAAAATGTTTGGGTTTATTGGGAAGGAAAGAGTAGTACTAGTACAAGCAGTCATTTGCATACGATTATTACGATTTAGAAAAAGGTTCGGTTTACAGTTCCTCTCCTTTCAGTGAGACTTCCGAATAAATGTAAGATCACGATCCATTTCAATTTAAGGATAAAGTACTTCTTTATAGTGTCTTGATCTATTTGCTGGTGCAGCTTAATTCGATTGGAAATTATTCAATAGATTTTCTCTCTGACACAAATATGCCGTCGAGCTCGTACTGCTCGTGTGTCCTTGTACTAAATCAATTTTCTAATTCCAACCCTAATCGTTAAGCTTACACTGGATCCCGATCCACGGAAGTAAATGCACATATGAAGGTTGAATGAACAGTTTACAAGTGTTAGCGTCAGTCTATCTATCTTACCTAGTTTTGCTACAGTAATATATAGATTTAAGAGGAATTCTGAGTAGCATTGAAGCTATCGATATCAAATGAAAAGGGCAAAATAAAAAGTAGTACTACCAGGCGAAGTAGCCTCTGCAATTTTAAATTCTTCAGTTCAATTTGTTAGCGATTAGCCATAGACAAGTTATGTAGAAAGGTTAATAATACACAGGACTCATG
>JAANSM010002912.1:0-13959 GCA_036850725.1 Orchesella villosa | reverse complement strand
CAAGAGAGAAAAGAAGGTTACAAAGAGAAAGCACCTAAAAAAGAAGGGAAAAGAACTCATCTCATTGATGAAACTTGAGCTATGTATAGCATTCATTACATTGTGTATATTATATGGTCAAAGAAAAAGGAATGAATCAGCCCAACAGATTACATTAAGTAGACTTCTTACTGTTTTTTCTTCTTTTCTTTTCAACTCACAAGCTTTTTCTTTTCCCCAACTGTTTCCTCAAGCTCATCATCATCATCATTCTCATGATTTTACTTTTTGATTCATAGCGCAAAGTCGTCTGGGTGATGATTATGATGATGACGATTTGGATGGCGTTTTTTGTGCGAAGCGAGTTATACAAGAGAATTTGAAAATAAGACTCATTAAGAATATATCAATATCACATATTACAGTATAAATATGAACAACTGGTTTGAGCACATAAAATGTGTTTTGTACAAATAAGTAGTATTTTGAATTTACTCGACCTATTCCATTCTAAAATTCTTACAGAAACAAATTCTTCCTTTAATGTCGTTGAATAATAACATAAACTAAATAACAATAAATTTAATTTTATCTCAATCATTAAACCATTTAGGCGCATCATGGTGCATGACTTTACATCACACAATATAATACGCCAAATCATCGTAAAACGTAATTGCTCCATTAAAATGACTTTTATTCTCAACACTTAAAACACTTTAGAGCATAAAGGCTGGAACATTGAATTTCTTGTAGTATCTTATACATTTAATTCATAATAAATAAGATCTTGATCGTTGATCTCAACATTCTCAACCATAATGATTAATTGAGTTTAAGGAAAACCACCCGGAATTCAATACACTCTCAAAATAATTATTTATTTCTTGCTAATTATTAACATGTGGAACTCAGCTGCCATTTTGCTTGTTCAAGGTCATGGCTTCAGCCATTCAAGGTCTGGCCGTGTATGCTACGAAGAAACAACTATGTTTTAACATTTCAGTAGCAGAAACTCTCATCATGGACGCGAATTGGGTAATTATAAAGTCGTCCAGTAAATTAAATTTATAAATAATTAAATTAAAACATAAGCAGATAATTTATTGAGGTCATACATCAATAGGCGCTCGCCCTAGATCCAATGTAATATCCTATTACCGGCACTGTTGATCTGTATCGCGCTTTAGTCACTATTTTGCACAAGGATCCCAAGGACGTTCCCATTGCTTCTGTGTATTACGACGCTTGCCTCAAGTGGCGCATGTATAGCGATGGAACAATCACTTTAAAAGGTTTCAATGGACTTAAAAGGGTGTTCGAAACAAAACCTTATAAAGGACAACGTTAATTCGAGGCAGTAGGACGGGATCAAGAGAAAAACGTATAAATGGTGGAACTGCTTATGCTACCCTGACATAAAATAAGAGTTTCTTCTTTACAGTAACTGGTTTTAAAGATGGACAAGTGGATTTTGGAGTTGGAACCAATACTCCGACATTACGAGGGGATAAAAATTAAAAGTAGAGAAAATTCCTTTGATAAATAACTCTGACATTTTCATACTTAAAATGAAGTGTTATAATTGGCTGTCCACAAAGGGGGTTATTGTTTTTAATAAAAAACAGCAGATATAAAAATTACAAGTGCTTTTTTACAAAATTACGTCTTCTTTTGATTGAACGTAGATTATTATATGAGAGATAGGCATGAATAATGAAGATCAAATTTAAAAATAGAGCGTTAAAAATAGGAACGATAAAATAATTTTTTTGTTTGCCTTCAACGTCAAAAGATGCTACGGCACAGCTGAAAACTTTATTTAACTGCATTGAAAAGTCCTTTGCAACTGCACAAAATTACAAATAAGTGGGAAAGTAAGGCTACTAAAAATCTCCAGATTTCTCCTCCTTTCTTGAGTGAAAGTGTCAATCAAGCTGGTTGCAGTTTTCCTTCTGCATGAGCTCAACTAAGAGTGAATGCTAAAAGAGGGGCCCAAACTTTTGAGATGAAGAAAAAAGCCCAAGCCTTTTTTTCGAGAGGAAAGAAAAGTTGTTCGATGTTCCATTCTTTGTATTTTTCTAAAGAATCATGAACCATCGCTGCTAGGTCTAGAGCTTATTATGTATATGTGTTCATGAAATGTGTGTGCAAGCACGTTTTATGCAATGAAACCTGGAGAGCTGAACTGCTGAGCTGAGAAGGACGCAGATCGATTCCCTTCTGCCTACATCGATTTCCTCTTGAATTTTTCTTCTTACGCTTCCCTGCTTTCCCTTTTTCTGGCGAGGAAGAAGACGGGAGAGAGAGAGAAAGAGAAAATGCTTTGTGTACTTGACTCAATGGGGTAGAGTGCATTGCATAGCCACATGGACACAACAGGATCACCGTGAAAAAGGAAGCAAATCGTACTCATAGTAGAAAACTACAAGGACCAGACGACCACACATTCATCCACATCCTCACTCCTCACAAGAAGAGAAGAGAAGCACACAGGATGAGCGGCATCACAATCATCATCATCAGTGGAGTGACTCCAACTTGGACTTGGACTTATTGCAAGGAAAGAACTAAACGTGTCCTTTTCTTTTCTATTTTCACGGCTTGAAACATGAAACGGCCAACATAACATCGTTTTTCTTTAGTATATTTCCAACTTATTCTAAGGCTCTAGAAAAAAACCCCACCATTATTTCGACAACCCATGCAACCTTATGGGATATTTAAAGAGTTCATTCAAAAAAGGAAAAGAGGTTTACTTCCCTTTTTTACTTCATTGAATGAGCCATATATATCCACCCATTTATGTCGGGTTTTACAGCTAGGTACATACCCCTTCAAACTTTTAAGAATAGGGATCATTGACGAAGTGTTATTGTTACGGGACATCAATGAAGCTTCTTCAAGAACTGTAAGCTAGTTATTTGCAGAGAGATATGGCAGTTAAGTGAGGAGAAACGAGGACATCACATATCCACATCACATTCACATGCATTCTGGCCACCTTTATGATGGCCAGGAGTAAAGGAGAAGAAGACACAAATTTTTGGAAGATTTTTTCTTACTTTTTTTATCGAGAAAAATGTGGCGGAAGAAAGAAGGCAAAAAAGAGAAGATATGTATGTTGATCTGGTTCTGAGTCTGATCCATTCAATTTCAGATGGAGGGAGAAGCTTGAGTTGGAATGTTGGAATATTTGTAGTTTTTTTATAGGGCCATTGCCACGCTTTGCAAATGGGCTAGTACTGATAAGGTTGAATTTGAAATGGGGCCATTGCTACGGGCAGATGCTCCACTTGATGTGACAGCTTTAACTGTTATGTTTTTCTGATGGAAGGAAAAGAGATGGAGAGTGGAAGTGGGTCAGCGGTGGTATTGACTGGGTATTGATATCAGCTGGTAACTTCCCATATTTGAAATTTTTATAAGGTACATACAAACTTGCGAATTTTTTGCTCATTACAAATTGCAAAAAACGAGGGAAGGCAGAGATGGAAAGGGTAATTGGCATGAATATTGGATGGTGTGGGTAGTTATTGAGCATTTTAAGTAATTATAATCATTAGCAGCTGTGATCAACATATGACTATTTTAGAGATTTTAACGTCAAACTTTTATTTTTGTATTTCTAAAATTATTCACGCAGCAGAAGGTACGTATCTATTCGGCTGCTTGATTTGTAATGTGTGTAAATTATACGTGAGTGGAGTATAAATCTAAAAGTTTAGAATTATTTCGAAACATCAAATTGTATTTGTTCCATTTATAACTGCACTGCAGCTACTGCAGTATGCATGCTGCAAGGTGCTCTCCAGACGAAAGAACAGATGAACAACCTATCTTATTAGCACAGGTTTGCCTTGCATTCTTCCTTTTTGACATCACACGAGCTACACAAGCCTGCTGGCTTTTCCCGTGTAGTTTCTTCGCATCATTAATGAGATTAAGAGCGAATATTCTTTTGCAAGACTCAAACTCAAGAATCGTGTCTTTCTCTCTTTCTCCCCTTTTTCTTTGCTGTTCTGCTTCCTTCCTTCTAACTTCTTTGTAAAACATCAGCCTCAGCCACCTTCTTCATGCTTGTAATCCGTCTCAAAACCCTTTTGTGCAAGGAATGAATGCCTAATTAGAAGCTCACATCTCACATCATCATCCTTCTCTCCTCAACTTTTTATTTCAATGGGAAATTCGAATACGAACTTACCTTGTATCTTGTATAACTTCTCTTCCACCTAGATTTTTACTCTACCCTTTTTTCTCTTCTCTCATTTCCAGTAACTTCCACGAAATATAATGAAAGAGAAAGCCTGTAAAGAAAATTAAACTTGTAACAACCCTTTTACTCCCATTTTTCCTTAAGAATAAAAGGAACTGGATGTATGTGTAGTGGAAAAAGGGTTGCTTCTTTCATTCATTCATTTATTAGTCCGTCATTTTACTCATGTAGGTCCCCTCCAAAGAAACTTAATATAATATAATATTTCAGAGCTTTTTTTGTATCACAAAAAAGAAGTCTTTCATGTTTTATAGTCTTTTTTTCTAACAAAGAAAAAGGGAGAATGAATGAACAAATGTAATAAGTCTTTACGTTAATGCTTCTAGCTATAATCGTAGCATTATTATTATCATGATAGTACAAAATGTGCGTTCCCTGTAGAGCAAAGCATCTGATGTCTTCATTCTTTTTATTAAAGCTGCTTCACTAAAACGTCGACTAAAAATTTCAAAATTTTATTTTATTTTTAGAATTTAGGTTTTCTCTTTTAAACATTAAAGTAAAAGCTTTTTACTGACTTTTTTTTGAATTGGATAGGTCACCTTCAACCTTGTAAAATCGTACAAAATTCAGTATTTACTAACTTTCTTCATATCATCTAAGTTTCTTGCCTAATTCATGAAAGCAGATGCCGAGGCGAAGCCCAGATTGCGCTGCATTTTAATGCAATAATGATGAGGAGGATGGAATAAGGAATGTAATCTTTTTAGGGGCTTGTTCTCAAGCTTTTCGTGGAAGGAAAACCCTGGAGAAATTTCTCAACTTCTCCTCACATTGCTTATTACTTTTCTGACTTTCCTTAAGGGAAAAGTCTTGAGCAATATTCTTCACATTGTGCACTACACTGCTTTTCTCCATTCATTCCTTATTGTGAGATAGCCTCTCCTTCACCTTCTCTCCTTTAATTCAACTGGACTGAAGCGCTTAACCTCGTGACTCGTGAGAATTCAAGGTAAAATATATAAGCTTCATTCATAATAAAGTGGTAAAGGTAAAACTGACAGTCAATCTTAGCCCTTTGCACTTATACATTTCGACCATAATTTTTCTTTATAGAAAAACCATATTTTAAGCTTGTTAAATTAATGGTATTCTGAAAAAGAGCTCGAAGGCAGGGAATAAAGTATTTAGATGAAGTAAGCAACCATTCTGGTTTATGCAGGCGAGGAGAACACTAAAGTGTAACTGAAGGCTGTCCTGCTTAAGTTGCCCTTTTCTCATTTCATCTTTCTTTATCATATGACGTTTGTAAAGTCTAGTAAACAGCCCAACAAACAACGGGTTTTGGACCCAAGAGAGAAAGTTTCTCAAGGCCGAAAATATTGCAGTAAATTAGCAACGCTGTTGACGTACCCTGATTTCTACATTCGCAATAACAATTTCATTCCAAGGGAAAATGTTTAGGAGACCACTAACAGTTCCAACTAATATTCCAATAACAATAATAATAATAGAGCCTACTCTAACTATAAACTATAGGGAATATCATTGTAGGAATTTCAAATGAGATGGCTATTTTTTCCAGAGATATTTTGAGCATGAATTCTATGCCTTCTTCGCTTTCTACTCGCATATTTCAACTTCAGCTTCAGTACAAGGAATTTTGTAATGTTTCGCAAATTAAGCAAAGGAATAAGAAAGCAAATGCAGTGGAAAACAGGAACACAGAAGAATTAGTTTCAAGAGAGAAGAGAACAAGATATAGTGCATAACTTCAGTTATAAAACACAACAACAGTTGTCCCTAAAGACTAAAGGAGTAGCTGAGGCGAGTAATTTTATGAGAAAATGATGAGATTGCTATATTACATTGCTGCGCAGCAATAATATAAAGACCTACATACATCCATTCATGTGTGTGTGTTTGTGCAGTGCACACGTACAACTACTTTGTTTTCATGAAAAGAATTAAGGCGAAGAAAGTTTGGAAGACAGAGGACTATGGCAGGAGAGATCTTGGGAAGGAAACTTTAATGAGAATTTATGTAGATGCACAAAAGAGCCTAATGTCATCTCCGTCTCGACTGGAGAATAATTACGGACAGAGGAGGAGGAGAGAGAAGCTCAAGGAAGAAAAGTAGGACTGCATTACTTTGCCCCAGTTACTAATTCATACAATGTTTTTTCTACCTACAAATTTATAAGGATGTACTACTACTTAGCTTAAATCTCGAGCTGCAGAAAGAAAAGGAGCTTATACTTTACTTACCTTAAGAGGAATGGAGGAAAACCGAAAGTCTTCCTCATTCTAAAGAGGTTTGGATTAGTTTCAATTGAAACCTAAAGAAACAGCTGCACCCCTATTAAATCCCGCTTGAGTAAGACTCTCAAGGAGATACTCGGCAAATTGCAATGAAAGAAGATTTCCCGGTTTTAAGCTTGGAGATAGGAAAATATTTGGTGTTATAAATGGTTGCTTGTGATTTTAAGTTGAGCCTCTTGACAAAACAAAGCAGAGAAGTTCTTTCTATGATGACAATCTGGTTGCGACAGATGCACCGCAGCGTAGCACACCGAAAAGCTTTCCTGGTCTAACCTTGACGCCGTAACCAAGTTGTTGCAGGCAAGAAATGTAATAAAATCTCAGTCAACTCGGTAGTCAGTCGATGAGAGAAGCTAAAATCATATATTTTCGGTCTTTTCTTCTGTCCCCTCTCCACAACTGCATTAAGTCCGTTGGGAGTTGGGAATATAGGAGCGTAAAATGTATTATAAACCTTATTGGTAGTGGTCATTTGTTTTGGGTTTGGAGTTTGGAGGAAAGAAGAGATGAGAGTGCAATACTGCAGTGCCAGACCAGAACCAGACATAGATATAAGTAGTTGTCTTGAAAGTTGACTGGTATTTGGTTTGGTGGGTTCTTTGGGCAGAGAATGAATGAGGAAAATGAAATGGATGGATGATGTGCTTGATGGCAGTGGGAAAGGAAAAGAAAGGAGAAATGAAAGTGGAATGGAACAAGTTGAATTGGTTGACAAGTGGAGCTTTTATTTCTGGTGCATTTTTATTGTGCTTCGAGGCTTTACTGAAGAAACTAAAATCTGGTAGAGTGGAATGACAGGTATAGTCCCACAAATCTAGATTATCCTCTTATTTCACATTTATTGAGCATGTCCTTTATCTTTATTTAATATTATTGCACTCGTCTGTACCCTAGCAAACCACCGCAACGCCAAACAGTTAGGTTTTGCTTGGCTTGGATTTTGGATCTGGATACAAGTTTCTAGTAACTAATCGTACGTGAGTTTCACTTGGTGGAAAAATAGGAAAAGTTGACAAACATGACCGAAACGCCCACTCAATTATGAAATGAAGCAGATTAAGCAGATAGAAATAGAAGAGAAAAGACGCATTGTAAAGTACACGAAGACTGACAAATGCTGGAGGGATAGCGAAGATATATGAGAAAAAGTTAAGTTTCCGGCTTGTCCGAAACTAGTCGTTTTCTCGTTGATTGTAGAAAACCATATAGGCCACAGATTTGCATATATATTATCATTTTAGCGCGATTCTGTAATAACTAGTTTTGCAATTGCAAAAATACTCCAGATGTGTATGTTACTCATTTATAGACAAGGACTGCTGTATGTTATTGTAAAGCTCATTGCAAACAACATCAAAAGGAAGTAACAGACAAAATATTTACATTATAATTAAGCACAATAATGAACCTGAAATTAAAAAACACATTACACTGTACGTTTAACATTACTATTACACAACCCATCGAATTCTATCACTAACCTACTGATTCATAAGATAAAAATGATTTACGTAAAAAATATAACAACGTCCAACTCCAACCAATTGTTACCACATTCGCAATTTGTGCTTGTCTTGTAAAAAAAATCAACATCATCAACATCGGTAATTTTAAAACTATTATTATCGGAAATGTTTTTGATTTGGTCTCGGTTTTAGTTTGAGATTAACTTTTGCAAATTGCAGAAACCATCATCTTTTAAATCGTGATTTAAGCATCAAAGCACATCGAATGTTGTTCACATTACAAAACTAAACAAAAACCAAGACCACCTCTACAATAACTCTTTATATAACCATATCAAAAAATTTATGTTTCAACTTAATTATTAAAGCATGCAAATTGGGATCTCAACTCATCTACATCTACCCTAACAAACTCCTCCTTTCTACATCACGCTATCCGAAAACAATAAGCAGTATGAATGAAAGATGAGCAAGTTGGATAGGGACATATAGATCTGCATGCGGTCTTAATTTGCATTACAAGAAAGATATTTCTATCGTTTTTCACTGTATACTGGCTTTTTACTATACAGATGAATGAATGAAATAAAAGTGACAGTGATACAATAGAAATGATTCACGCATTACAACATATACCATAGACATGTGCTGTGAGCTGTGATCCATTTCATTCTTGAAAACCGAGACAAATGCTGTTGAAAAGTTAACAAATCAACTTGGTCATTGGACTCTGCTGGGTGCATTGCAACTTGCAACTCAACATCACATTTCATTTTTATTCTGTGGAATAGGAACAGGGAAAGGGTTAGCCAAACAGGACCAGGACGTAGGGTGGCATTGGTATCAGCAGTGGCAGTGTGACGGAGTCTCTTTCATAATGAAACTTTGGATTTTAATTATTTTTTGTACAAATTAATGAGACGGGATGACTGCTGCTGCGTAGTGCGTGGATAGAAGCATGAAAATAATTTAAATAAATGATATGCACTGAGCGTGCTTAGTGTATCGCTTACGATTAGTGCGTGCAGTCTGTTCTGTAGTGTGTGGCTAGTTTCTCTCTTTGACAAAAATTAAATGACTTTATCTCGTTATATAGATCGTTTAGAAATGCTAATGATGATGGTGACATGGAAGAACACCCTTTGGTTAACACAGGAAGAAACATATTGATAAGACAGAAGCAAAGACGAATAGATTCTCTGGAGATAATGGTTATTTTAAAGATTAAAATTTGTAACGTCTGCCTCTGTTCCGCTCTAATTTCCCCTTGCTATTCTGCTTCTTTGCTCTTCTTCCTGCTGATGTTCTGTTGCGGATGCGAAGGACATCTAACAACAGGGACCAGAATAAAAGATGCGAGAATAAAACAGAAAAAAGGATCGATGCAGTTTACAAGTTGCCCCGAAAAATAATAAAATAAAAATGATGTTGCACGCAGCGACGTTTAACTTAACCCAAATTGAATTTTCGCAATGTCACCTAAATCCCTATTTGTTTTTGTAACATTACTTTTGTAAAAACAAGGAACCTACATATTTTCTCCATATTTGTCCGAAACACAACGCAAAACAAACTTATTTGCTAGGAAAGTCCAGCCATGTTCCTGTCTCTCATTGTTTTTGTTGGTTTAAACCCCATCCATTCATTAAGCACGGGCCATTGCACCGTGTTAACCGGGTTTAATTGAGTAGAAGTCACCCGATTCTGTAGAAAAGTCATATATATAGCCTCAAAGGCACCACACAGCAGCAATATCAGAGAATCAGACCAGACAAACAGAAGCTGGAAGTGAGAAAGGGCCGCTGGAGCTTAAATTCATACCGCCCAGCAAACACAAGCTCTCTCAAAGTCAGTCCCTCTCTCCTTCATTGTGGAAGAGAAACGGTATCATCATTAAGCTCCTAAATGTTCTCGTGTGATTTACCATGTGTATTTCATTATGAGACTGATGAACTCCTCTAAAATATCTATGTGAAAGGATTGGTGTGTGTGTGGTGCGCACGCTTGGGTCTAATGTCTGCTTGTTATGAAGCCTCTCTGTTATTATCGTTCACATGAATCTTCCTAAAGTTGTAGTCACTTTGGCTGGAGCTGATTCGAGTCTCTAATATGTTAGTTTGTGTCATTTATATGTATTCTTGTTCTATGCAATTTATTTTGTAGTTGTGTCTAGTTAAGTTTCGACGCCGACATGGAATACGGAGTTAAAGAAAATAATTGTCGTTAGAGCTAGGTCCTCGTGCAAAATGCGTGAAATGTGAATGATACTTAATCTAAGATACTGTAGTAACGGCATCCTCGTCACATTCAATTACAGGCTCATTATGATAGACACCACCGAAAGTTTTATACAAATGGTTTGATCACTACAGTTTTCGCAGAAGATAAGGCGTGTGCCAGGCCCAACTTGATTATTACTCTCTGTATCCTTCTTCTTCCTCTTCTTCTCACATTTCATTCCTATAAATTAACCTTAACTTTTCTCTTTCTCTGTCCTCCTCCCAATTTCTTGGATATTATTCTTGTTGTCACGTCACAATCAGCACAGTGAGAGGACTGATAGGTGTAATTTAGCAGAAGGAAACAAGATGAGGGGCAATTAATCCTGCTATCAAATCAAATTAATGAGACCCATGCTCATGCCCACACCAATTTTCTGTTCATGTCGATTCGATGAAAGTTGAAAGGCCGTAATCTTAATGTCAGCCAAGGTAATTGCCAATTGCCATAAAGAAAGAGTGAGAAGACAGAGAAACAATGGAAAATATTATATGAAGTTCCTGATTTTGATGATCATAATCATAATTAAAATCAAAAACTCTTTTCCAAGTTCAAAATCATTTTCAACATTTTCTCTCCAACTTTTCATATTCATTTTCCGTTCTCATTAGTTTTTTTTGGAAATGTGTATCTTCTATAATAATATATAACATCTGCCTGCCTTGTGCTTCCGTTTTTTTCTCGCCCAAAAAAGTATCAATTTCACTTGCACTCAAAGTCAACTGAATCCAACCCTGAACGGAACGCATCTGGACTCAGGCCTTTGGTCCTTCTTCCATTCATTCATATAATGAGCAGCTTTTCCAGCTTCTCCCTAGAGTAGCTTTTGCCCTGACGATCCCAACCAAACCAAACCAAACCACGGTTTACAATTTCAGAGCAGTTCCTACTTCCTTTCCTTCCCTTCATTGGGCTCTGGTCTGGTGCATAATACTTGACTAAGCGCAGTTAATCTCTGTATGCAGCTGTGTACAAGTGACAAGTAAGATGCCGTTCACGAAATATACTAAAAGTTTTGTATTTATATCTTTCAAATGAGAATGAGAGGCAAGAGGCGAAAAGGTCGGGAGAGTCGGGACGGGGTCTTACTTTTCACACTACAATTTCCAACTTCTTCCTTTTTGTTTTATGTATATTCCCTAGCTTTTTATTACTTAGCATTCTCCAGCTAAAAGATTTAATGTACTGTTTTGAACCTGATAATTACCCTTTGTTGCACTTGTGCACTCACCAAACACCAACATACAAAAAGGATTTTACACTTTTGGAGTGCAGAAGTCAAGTAAAAGTTGAGGAAGTATATACTACTTACTACTGTTTACTGTATCACATCTCCGTGCTACACACGGGACTAATAATCAGGAGGAAAGAGAGAACATGTGCCTCTTTGAAAATTCGAAATATATCCTAATCTGTCCTTCGTTCTAAGTTTCCTTTTCTCCTTTTTATGAATGTGTAAGAGTCATTTGCTTTTACAAAATGTGCATTAGCACGAACAAGCAGACCATTTCCGGGTACAAATTTTAGAATCTCCTTTTGCTTTTAGGGTGTTTAAATAAATTTTGTTTTGTATTATACAAATGAAATGCATCCTATCCTTTTATCTCAAAATAATGCTAATGTAGTGCTTGTGCACTTGTGCTTAAATTAAAATTATAATGGACAACACGAGGGAAAAGGTAAAAAGGTGTGAAATACTGGTAAAAGAATTGGGCTTAAACTTAATAGGAATGGTTTGATATGCATTTATACTATCATATTAAATGAGTGTGATTTGACTGCATTTTACTTGCAACAAGAGCTTGCTAAAAGGGTAGTGTAGAAAGTTATATAATAATAATGTTCTTATAAATATTTTACAAGAAAACAAAGGGGTAATAGGAAAACTCTTGTTCATTTGAAAAAACTTTTAAAACTTTTGCTCACTAATGAAATAGGACTTACTAAAATATTAACTTGAAAGAGAATAACAATATCAGCGTCCAACAGTAGCAGCAGCAACGATGCATGCATGCATGGGATATTAATGTAAAGGCAAAAAACTATACATAACTTATTGTTGTTAGCTACAAGTTACCAAACACAACTTTCACTTTGAAATGAAGGAAACAACAGAAAATAAAATCCGCTCGAATTTCATAGGCGCTAGACGAAGAGCTGAGACTACGTTCTATTGTGTTCCATTCCATCCATACATATTCTAATTTGTACATTTGTACAAGTTCAACGTTGTTTGCAGTCCTGCTGCTAACTTTGAATTAGTAAATAGTTTCTTCTTTTCTCTCCTTTTGTGTCTAAAATGAGATGAAACTAAACAAAAAGTTTCCTTTTTTGTACGTAGTTCCTTTTCTCAACTTGGCTGAATTGAAATGAATGTAAAATATGTCTAATCCAATGAAAATAGATGAGGAAGACATGAGTGCATTCAACATGAGTGAACAAG
Organism: Orchesella villosa; assembly: GCA_036850725.1. Classification (NCBI taxonomy): domain Eukaryota; kingdom Metazoa; phylum Arthropoda; class Collembola; order Entomobryomorpha; family Orchesellidae; genus Orchesella; species Orchesella villosa. The sequence continues at coordinate 1,253 of JAANSM010002912.1, read as the reverse complement.
GAAAGTTTTGCAGACGATACGGATGCGAAAGCTCTTTTATATAAGTTTTTTATTATATAAAATTTATTTTTACCTAACAAGATCAGATAGATAGATGGACAGATAGAAATGGCAATATTCAAGGAAGTAAATCGAATGGATGGAGACGAAAGACAAAATCTTCTCTTGCTCCATATTGCTATGTTTTGATGCCGTTGTGAGCAAATGTAAATGGAAAACTTTTTAGAAGTAACAACGACTTATTTCCTACGTACCATATTAGCAGAAAGCCCACAAGAGAGTAATATAAATTATGTTGCTGACTAACAACTCCATAAGAAGCTCAAAGTAAGGGCAATCTCCTCTCAGTAAAGAAGAGTCCAATGGGAAAATGAATGCAATCAATCCAACTGACACTGAAACTGTTTTTCCTTGCTTGCTCATCACTCCCTCAATGTCAGTGATTCACCCAAGAAAAAAAAATTGACGAGTTGAAGAAAAACTGCATCCCTTTTGCTCTGCTTTTTCCTGCTCATTTCTAATCGTAAGTAATTGTGCATATTCATTTCATATATACAAACAAATGATAAAAATCCAATGCGTTTTATATATATTCCAAGAAAAAAACTAGATATATTTTTCTCATATATTAAAAGGATCTATGACTTAATGAAAAGTTGCAATGCAATCCTTTCCTCTTTCTATTGTCTGTGATTGTCGAGCCTCCAATAAAATGAGATAGCTCAAGAAAAGTATAGTATAACAGTTGAACAAAAATCATGACAATAAAAAAAGTTGATGAATTCTCTCTCTTGACATTGACAAAGCGGGTGGAGGAATCAGAGAAAAAAGGGAAACTTTTTGTCAGCCTGACAATTCGTCTTTGCCATCACCACATCATCAAGCACATCTTCTTCATCTTGTTTTTCAGCTTGGTTTTTGCCTCCTCTTATCAAGAAGTGCTAACGTACTTTTTTCTACTTGTTCCTTTTACTTTTATGGATATATCGATATATATGAACAAGTTTGGGTTGAAGTTGAATAGGGAGGAAATAGGACACTGATTTTTGTTTCTGGATATGGATGTGCAATTGCTCTTGTTGAATGAAACATGGAAAAGTGAAGATTGAACATATCGTCGTGTCACATCTTCACATTGCGTATCACACATGTTGTTGATGACAAAAGATTTTAAACAAATGTGCTTCGCTTCTTTGGCTCTTTCCAAAATATCCGTTTGCAACTTTTTCCTTATGCTCCTTGTCATCAAGAGT
>JAANSM010002911.1:0-13962 GCA_036850725.1 Orchesella villosa | reverse complement strand
TTTTTTAAGCTTATTGGCACTATTATTATGTTAAAAGTTGTTCGGGAAGCATTGGCTGTTTTTCATTACCGGTAATAACTAATCTAGGTTCTTCATCTTCATATTCTTCAGCATCAAACCCGTTTTGATGAATCTTTCCACCTCGTTCCTCTGATAATGATGTTAAATAAGTTGGCTGGTATGCATACTTGTCTTTTCTCATCAACATTATTGGCTGCATGGACGGCACGATAGAACTATTACCGTTGCTATGCGATGGAGAACTTCCAGATATCGTCGTCGAAGCTGGACTTGTGCACGATGAAAATGTTGTCGTCGTTGTTGTCATTATTGTGTCGCTCACCTGGAATTTTGAATTGTTGCATTTTAACATTTTTTAACGAAAAGCACGGTTCAACCCATTTAATATCTATAGGATCGGCCTTGAGGAAATATCATATAAAATGTACCTGAATAAGTTTCCTCACAACGTCCCTCCCGATAATGTGATCAAAGATGACGCGGAGGAACTCGTCGTTCATTATCGTGAGCCTCAGCTTGTCCCGGTGCCACACAAGCAGTTTTGACTCCTCAAGCGCTGTTATCGTTACCTGGAACAGCTCGTCTGTTAAACGATATTTTGAAATTAAAATGTATATAATGTACATATATTAGAAATTATGAATATAAATCCCATACCAGTGGCAACTCCAAAGTACTCCGGGCTGTCAACGAACTGAAATGGAAGAATGACGTGAAGTGGTTTTCCAGCTTGGCTGACAACAAGTCGTCCGGAAACAAGCAATCCAAGGCTATCAACCCTAGTCCGTTTCTCAATAGCATAATTCTCTCCGGAAGTAAGGTTTTTAAACCCACGTTTGCAAGAGATAATCTTGATAAACTGCTTGTAACTGACTCGTACAGGAGCAAACAATCTGGTATAAACGCTATCAATTTCCGAATGTTTCGCGAGATTAGCGTTAGTGGATCCTTTAGTGCCAGTTGACTTTTGACTGCCACAACAGCAATTCTTAATCCAAAGAATGGTGATTAGGATGAGATGTATAGCGTTCCAAATGACAATGTCTATTGATTTCAAAATCAATATCCCCCAAAGTAAACTTAAAATGGAGTAACCCGTTATGAATAGTAAACTCCATTTAGAGTGATGAGCGAGTATGAGGAATATTAATAGGAGTAGCTGGGTTATCTGGTAGATAACGTGGTGAATTGGTGTAAATGTGTTTGGTGGATGTATTGGGTTACTATTAAATAACCAAAGTGAATAGTAAGTATAAATTGATGAACTGTTTTCTGGGTAATTTAATAAAACGCAACGGTAATTTGTTAATAAATCAGAACTTGAATATGATGCTTGGGTTGCTGTCTCTTGATTACCATAATTGTAATCAAAATTGTAGTCAACAAAATCCGCCATCCTATTAGATTTTATATATGCTAGGATGCTGGAATGAGGGTGCTATATGCTTTGTGTTGTTGAGTGTATACAGTTTATTCACATTATATGGGTAGGATATATATACAGATTATTATATGTACGTGTGTACTCTAGTATTCTACCAATCTAGCAAGAAAAGAGAGTGGGAAGAACTTTATGTCTCCATGAATATCAACAACTCCATCACTACCATCTACAGATTTCAAGTATCCAAAAGCTTCTCGCAGCTCTCCAGCAATTACTTTTACACGATCTCCCGTTTTTGGGATTATTGCTACCAATTGATCTGATTGAACGTTTACTGTACGCTCTTCTTGTACTAAAAACACTGCACAAGTACCTACCAATACGTTTCTTATCACTCCGTTTTGACGACGGAGTCCTGGTTCAGGGTGACTTTCCTTTATCGTCACCTCAATTCCCGTTGTTTGCCATTCTGTGTTATATCCGTGAGATCTGATGCGACACCATTGAACCGTGCATCACTGAACTTGTTGCTGACGCCACTGAACTTGGACCTCCCAAACTTGAGTACGGGTCCAGGCCTAAGGAATTAGGGATAACACTCAATTAATATTTGTTCATTTAGACAAGGAAAATAAATGTTCTTTGACTAACCAGCTCCCGGGGTCTGTGGATGACCGTACACATCCGCGCTAGGGTTGCCCCTTCCAGCGCCACTTGGCGTCATTGGAGAATTGTAGTTCAATGGGCTTGGAGCATAGCCACCTGGGCTCGGCACTGAATGCAGCATACCATATCCTCCTGGGCTTGATGGGTCTGAAACATTAACAAACACTTCATTTTTTTATCGTTTCATAACAAGTTATTGTTTTGCAGTTTACAAATTACTAATTACCATCTCTGTGTGAAGCCCTGTCGCGCTCGCTTCCGCGTTCACTGCCCCTCTCCCTTGCTTCGTTAGCAGGGCTCGCATTATATGGCGAGTAGTTAGAGCTATGTTCTGAAGCAGCATAACCTCCTGGTGTTTGTGGAGTGTATGGCGTATGTGAATAACCAGGAGTTGCTGGATTATAGCTCGTGTCATAATATTCAGAATCGTCTCGTGCTGGTGTGTTCGTAACTGTTGGATCCCAAGCTGGTGTTCTTGATCCATCCTGCATTGGAGTCTGGTTACCTGCTCCATAATGCGGTGTTCGAGACCCTGAAAATTACATGACACATTTATAACCACTCTAATACAACTCATCTATAACTCATGCATAACTCATCCATGAATCTAATACAACTCATCTTACATTCCCTATAACTCATGCATAACTCATATTACATTCGCTATAAGTCATCTATAACTCATGTTGCAATATGATAACTCCAAATATGTAAATGAATAATGAATCCGCTTACCATCATGCATGGGCGTGCGCCCTCCATCTCCAACACGATACATGGGCGTGGCACTGGATCCTCCAGCACTGTACCCAGGAGTCCTTGAATATGTAGTAACATTTCCAGTTTTTCCTCCAGCTCCTCCAATAACTTGAATTCTGTTGCAATCTACAGATATAGTCTGACAACTGGAGTGCAATTCTACACGAGCAGTAGTATCTGTAGCATCCTTAACAATGCCAATACTCCCTTTATAATGTCCTTGTGTAATCTTGATAGTTTGTCCAATCAAATCCCTATTCCTTCTCTGAGAAGTAGGCATTCCAGGAGTAACATTAGTACGTCCAGGTCCAAGTGGACTCCTTCCACCACTCAAAATATTCTGTGGTGTACTGGTACTAGCCGCATTAGGTCCTCCACCAGCACCTGCATTACCACCACCCCCACCACCACCTCCACCTGAACTTGGATGCATTGGACTGCTTAGCCTTGGGCTCATATATCCAGCTCCTGGTTTCGACCCCCCATCTGTTCTAGTGTTTGTTCCACCTCCAGCCAATTCCAAATGATTAGTTTTGCAAACGAATATCCCACCATTTTCCAAACACATACGAGAGTATAAAAACGCGTAATTTTTATAAATATGACGGATTTCTCCTTGTCTGTCTGGAACATGAACTCCATCAACTACATTAACGATATCCCTTTTCTGGATTGAATTTCCTCGAGAATCAATACCAACAACAAATTTTGATTCACGTTTCTTGTGGATCGCTTGCGGTTTTCTTTTCAACTACTTTACCCATCTGGGTCAGCACGTGGAACAGCTCCTTCTCCAACCTCACGATCACTCCAACGTTCTGAGGACTAAACAAACAAACAAACACGACAATTAGCATGAGAATAAATGAATTTGAAGTAATAACTTGAAAAGACTTCAAACTCACTCAATCTGAACGAGATCCCCCCACTGAAAGTTGCCCATGGAGTCGTACCCCACTGGCCATATCCGCACACAACTGCAAGTCTTTTGGTAAAACTTTGAGCTCGTGCATAGTTAGATCAGAGAATAGAAACACACAGTGAATATCAACTCTAACGATTAATCCAGTATCCCCCTCATACTTCCCTCCAATAACCCTAACGTGATCTCCAATAGCAAAGAATTTTTTAAGTTCAGCAGCTTGAAAATCTAACGGATCCTTAAGATCTTCATGTTTAGGTTGAACAGTGATTTTATTCCCATCAATGGCAGTGATTTTCCCTTGCAAATGCTGTAATTCTCCATCGCATACTTCAACGTTATCTCCAGTAGCGAAATTATGTGTAACCTCAGATTTACTCCCTGGTGTTGTTACAGCAGCTCCTGATTCAAGTACTCCTTCGACAGGGACCTCTCCAAACTTCTCCAATTCAGCTAGCGATGGCGTCACACCCTCAGCTAATATAGCGTTGAGTTGAAATGTCTTGTACAGAAACCCTTTGTGACTGTACCTATTTGATTCGAAAAGTAGAAAATCTCCATCTGAAGTAATTTCCCCACCAATCTTCCTCACTTCATCAGGATTGAATGGTTTAGCGGGTGGTCTCCTCTTCCTCTGATTAGCCTGCTGGTTTTTCTGAAACCCTTTTTTATTGGGAGAATCTGAATCCGACCTCATCGCACCTCTCATCCTAGTGTAGTCGATTCTTGGTAATAACTTTAGATGAACCTGGTTCTGAGCCAGATCAACGTAGTCAACTTGTGCTAAATCGTCCTTGAACACACCCCTCTTCAACCTGACCCACTGCTTCGGTTTCAATCCAGTTTGTTCTTTAGTAACACGAAGAACATCAGTCATCTCAGTGATTGGTACCATTTGCTGTTTGTACAATCCCATCTTTAAATTGCTGATCCCCTCTATAGCGTTTTTAACGTGGGTTTGTTTAAAAGCTTCGATATAAACGTAGCCTTTGATTCCTTCTGGGGCGATTACTGATTTTATTTGGAGTGGTTCGTTGTTGTTAGCATAAGCAATTGCTTTTCTCATCAGTTGAAGGACTGTGTACTTTTCTTCTCCTAATCTACATTTTACCATCCATAAACTTGGGTCTTTTATCCCGGGAAGGAAAGTTTGCTGAGTTATCTCATCGCTCATGTCTTCACCTCCATCACCGAAGTGGCGCTGGGCTGTTGCCTCGTCTGCGTACTTCTGACGCAGGTACTTTTCCAGTTCCTCCTCCTTCTGGGAGCTATTTATTTATGGGGGATTTACGTGTTAACATACAAAGGACTACTGTAAAGTCAAAATGAATATGAAAATAAAATCGTGTGCTTACTCCCAAATGGAATGCCTCCTGAGTGATCCCTCAATTTCCCTGGCAGTTGGTCCATGTTCATCCATCTCATTCCCGTGAATATATTGTTCAGCTCCTTCCTCCCATTCATCCTCTTCTTCGACCTCATCGTCCACCTCAGCTTCTTCAAGAATAAACCCTCCAACACCAGATTTACGTTTCTTAGCCCGTTTTCTAGAGTACTCCTCATCGTCCTCCTCATCATCCTCTTCATCTTCATCCTCCTCTTCTTCCTCTTCCTCGTCGTCATACGACTAACCGATTTCAACAACACCATCATGGTTCAGTTTATTGGAATTACTGAATGAATTGCAAATTGAGATAAATAAATTAAGTTGACCTCACCCTTCGTTTTTTCTTTTTATTATTATTAGATGATGCGCTTGGCCGCCTTGAACCCTTGCTCCTTGCACTAGCGGCACTCTTTGTGCTCCTTCTATCATCCTCATCATCATCGTCGTCATCGTCATCATCAATAAACGCCTTCGATTTTACTACGTGATCCCGTTTCCTCTTTCGATTTATCCTATCCTCGTCCTCCTCATCATCCGACCCCTCTCGCTGATGTACTTCCTCCTCGTCACTAGACATTTCTGAAATTTAACAAACAACACTTCAATTTTTTTCACCGAACCGAACCTTAAAATTATTTTATCGTGGAAATATTCAATCCGATTTTATGTTTCTTTCAAACCACCAAACCAAAAAATAATTAAAACCAAAACTGACCGTAAGAATAACGGAAGAAGCACTGTAAATAGTAGACTCGGATGGATGAGTGGGGAAGAGGAAACCTTGACAAGAAGACTGTAAAAAGGATATTGTCCGAATTGATTCCAAACAGAGACTAGTGGAAATAGTTGATAAAACAACAATATATATATAACAACCCAAATATCATCACCACTTGTCATATATAACATCCATTTCGTGTATACTCTTACTCAAATTTCAACACTCAAGGTTTACCAATACCCTCCCATGTTAAAATAGAACACAAAAACCCTTGCCCAACAGTACCTTCTGGTATCAAGTAGTTTGTTTTCCCCTCGTTAGGCAGCGACTTCAAATGCAACCTAACAGTACATATCTTTTTTTTTGTTATTTAATAAACTAGTTTTATACAAGGGCCGTTCACAAAGGACTGTATTGCGGATTCCCGTGAATCTCCATTCAACATAACATTCTCTATTTATAAACCCACCATTTCGTGTTGATAACATAAATATAATGCGTATATATATAGTAGATATAAAATATATTTATAATGGAATAATGTAAATCTAGCTATATATGATTTAAGTATGTTGATTTGTATGTTGTAGTAAACAATAGTGTGGCACCTGTCACGTTCGTGTAAATGCCAACAGGTGTGAAAGTTAATGATGAAGTATCTATAATGAGTAGTTTTGTTTTGAACAATCAAGAAACTGAGAATAAGACTGAGAATTCACAAGAAGAGTTATTAAATTCGGGATCAACTAAGCATCATGAAGAGCGTGAGAATTTGCGACAAAATTTTCACACGATTGTTCACAATAGCACTCAACTAGAAAGCGACGAGAAATCAACCCCGGTCAATAATAGTACAAACCATTCTGCACAAACTATACTTAATCAACAATCTTCATGGTGGAAAGTTTGCTGGCTTTATGGAGGAATTAAAAACCCTACCAAAAATTTCAGCTCAAAACCTATACACAATAATTCTATTTCCTTGTCTGGGTAAGTTTACTAATTGTTACGTAATCTATTTATTTGGTTGGTGTATGTTTGTGTTTGTCATTTGTTAGCTGATGTTTGTTTGAAAAACCTTTCAGATCGGAAGAATCTCATCGAAGCAGCCATCCGAACAGCCTCGCGTTTCTGAAGCGTTTAAACGTGTTAAAAATGTCTCGTCAAGATTTCCAAGATGGGTTAAATAACGCAGCAATGAACCACCATTTTTACTCTGATGACTCGGATAGTGGTTGTGCCTTGGAGGAATATACTTGGGTACCTCCAGGATTAAAACCCGAGCAAGTACATCTTTACTTTTCTAGCATCCCTGAAGACAAAATACCCTATGTTAATTCTATTGGAGAAAAGTACAGGATTAAACAGCTTTTGAATCAACTACCACCACATGATAATGAGAGCAGATACTGCCATGAGTTGTCTGAGGAGGAAAAACATGAGCTTGTCATCTTTTCAAATCAGAGGAAAAGAGAGGCGCTTGGACGAGGGCAGGTTAAACAAATTGGCGTTGCTGGCTTTAATGTTTCAGGACTTTCAGCCAAATGTGAACAGGTCAGTTTGCTTCACCATATCCATTCTATCGAATTCAATGTAAATTCACGATTGCGATAAGTATTGACCTAGGGCTATTTCTCGTGTGCAAGGATTTTGGACGAAAAAATCAGAATATATATATTTTTTTTGGGATTGGGATGAAAAAAATTAGCGTAATGGAACGCTTTTTATTGAAATCATAAATCATGGAAACGGATTACTCGAATTTGAATAACTTTTTTACATATCCATGGCATTTAAATAACAATTTTTTCTTGTACGGCATTTAAACGGAAAATTGTTTGTTGTTTTTTAGTGCTCTGTCCCCGTGTACACATCTGACATGGTGGTGATAGCGTCTCGAGTATCAAACCAGTTGTACCACCCCCGTTGTTTCATCTGCTGCGTGTGCCACGAGTTACTAGTAGATCTGATATATTTCGCATCAAACGACAATAAGCTATACTGCGGTCGTCACCACGCAGAAACGATAAAACCGCGATGCGCAGCATGTGACGAGATAATACTATCGGACGAATGTACAGAAGCTGAATCTCGAGCTTGGCACATGAGACATTTTGTATGCGTAGAATGCAACGCAACGCTTGGAGGTCAAAGATATATAATGAAAAATGTGAAACCATATTGCCTAACTTGTTTCGACTCAATGTTCGCGGAGTATTGTGACAGTTGTGGGGACACTATAGGTGTTGATCAAGGTCAAATGACACATGAAGGTCAACATTGGCACGCTACTGACAAGTGTTTTTGTTGCAACACTTGTGGTGTGTCGTTGCTAGGGAGACCATTTCTGCCTAGAAGGGGAAAAATTTACTGCTCTGTAGATTGTAGTAGAGGAAAAGCGTATGCGCTTACAAGGTGTAGCGGTATGACTGAGGTTGGTGAAGTGCAGGAAACTAGAGCTCACGATTTAAGCACTAGCTCGGATGCTAACCTAACGATGAACACTGATATGAGGAGCGTTGTTTATAATGATGGGAGTTTGGATTTTGCTAGCAGGAGGGAGATTGAGGTTATGGGTGAGAGAATGCCAAACGTTGGCGTTTATGGGTTGCCTCCTGTTGAGAGACCTACACAATTCATATCACCACCTATGAGGAGGACTCAACCACCAAAGTATTCACCACCTAGGGTACCGATAATCAATCCTGTAATGAGCCCACCGACCCCAGTTAAAGTTAGCGTTGGATTGCAAACTGACGAGATTATATGCAATAGCAAATCCAACGTTAGGTTTAAAGAATCTCAAGTCGCCTCTGAATCATCAAGTTCTTCATCTAGCATTCAACAACAAGTTCCTACTCCCCATTGCTCAACATCAACAACCCCAAGTTCCAATCGAAAATCAAACGGGATACTCAAAAACAATCAGGCTACAGTTCAACGAACTCCTATTCGACCTGTTCAAGAGGAACCCTCCTCCTCTAGCTCCAGTGATGATGAAGAGTATTTTGAAGCATATCTTAAAGAACAGGCTAAAATTGAAACATTACGCTCAAGTCAACGCGTTAAAAAATCACGCGTTGTTGATGAAAAAGTTAACACTACTATTTCGCCTGGCTTTATTCCTAACACCAGAGGGGGTTCCAAAGATCATTGCTCCCTCATGTAGCAACAACGAATATACTTATCGAGACCACTAATGTGCCACGTTCAACCAACCGTTTTTAAATGAATCCATCCAAACAACATGAAATTATATATACAAATACTCGCAATGCCAAAATTGTATATATTTTGTAACCGGTGTATAATATTTCACATTATTATTACTTTGACAATCTATTCTACTCTTGTGTTCAATATTACGAATCTGTATAAAACAATTTAACTTTTATTATAATCACCCTTTTCTTTATTCATCATCACTTTATGGACATCAAGGCAATCCACATATGGATAGCGTGGCGTGCGTGAGGTAATGAAAATAGCTTTTACATTCATTTGTGTTGGACACAGAGACAGATTTACGGGACGAACCAGAAAAATCAATTAGAAAACTTCCTAGTATCATAGCAATTTTGATTTTTGAATCATTTTCATAATAAGCCACAACGAAATCGTACTGTTATCCACGGTGCAAGGGCTTATCTTCATTACCTCACAAACGCCACCCTTCACCGCTATCCCAATGATGTAAAATTACCTTGATGGACATATTACCTTATGTATAAGTATGCACTAAACATAAACCATCCATAACTCATCTTCAACTCACTCGTGACGCATTTCGAATGGAAACTAACTACTGCCGTTCTGGCAATATACCGCTTAAGCTGGGCTCTGTGGTTGCTTCAATGAAACGAAATGAAAACTGAAATGAACATCACTTGTGAAAGGAAACGTACAACGGAATCTTGGCAATATACCGAAATTTACGGATTTCTTTCGTAAGCAACTACAGCCCGGACAAAAATGCTCGAAAATCTATAAAGCGTTCGAAAAATGCTCGAAAAAACTTGAAATTCCCCCAACGTTTATTCAAATCAGGTTTTTGTTTATTCCTTACTTTTATCGAGAAATTAGCCTACTTATGCAGTAAACATAAACCATCCATAACTCATCTACAACTCACTCATAACGCATTTCGAACAAACGCCTATGGAAATTAACTACTAAATAAGGATACTTAATATATGCCCAAACGTTGCACAACTACATTATACATGGTACAAGTAATTAAAATACAAGAGGTTTATGTTTTATTTCGGGTTACATAGAGAGAAACTGAAATGATTATTACAGAAAGTATTCCAATCCCAGTAACGACATAAGTAGTATTGTGGTTTAGTGATGAATTAAGGTTTGGAATACGGGATATTAGGGTTTGAAATAAAGGAGTAGTAAAATGTTTGTGTGCAAGCTTGATAAATGTTTCGCCATCATTGTTTCGAACATGTTTATCAGCTCCACTTTGTAAGAATATGTCAATAATGTCTATGATATTAGGTGGAAATGGTTCCTTAATCACAAGTAGGTGTAGTGGCGTGTCGCCATTATTATTTATAGAATTAACATTAGCTTGCGAGTGTAATAGGAATTTGATTAGGTGCATTTGTTTACCGTTAAACTCTCTTTGTGATGCAAGATGAAGAGGGGTGTTTTTGAACGTATCCAAAGAGTTGATTAATTGATAGTGCTTTGAAAAAAGGAATGATAAATTTTTCAATTTTTCTTCAAATCTTACATGCATGTCCCTTATACAGTCGTGTATTAGCGTGTGCTTACACACAGGTTGGGTAACCATGGTTTCGAACCCTTCTACATTTAGTAAATACTCAACAACATCTACATTTTGATTCATTAAACCTACGTGTAGGAGTGTTCTATTATCTACATTTAACATTTCCTTTATCTTTACAAACCCTCGAATTTCTTTCAAAACTCCCATTGCAGTTTCATAATTCTCATATTTCATAACCATAAACAATCTATCTTCCATCCCTTTCATGTTTAATTGCTTCAACTCGCTAAGTATCTCCATTATTCGAGTTTCATTCTCTTCACTCATTTTATTTACCCCATCCACTTTATCCCCCACACCTGACTCCTCCCTCGAATATCCTTTACCAACTTCACACTGAAGATAAACCAAAATGCCAGCGCACTTAAATTTGAATCCCAAGTTTTTTAAAACATTTACCTCTGCTTTATGATGAGAATTACATTGGGTGGTACTAGAAAATTGTTTCACTGGTTTATGTTCTGCAAGATATTTTGACCAGTCAGTTGAGGACCAGAATATCGGGTACGAGAGTAAATCCTTGCACGTAGGTCGCGCTTTTCCATCCCTTCCAATCATAAGTTCTATGAAAGAAACGCTTTCAGCACACGCCTCCTTGATTTCACTTCCAACCATCATTGATTTACCGTCTAAAATATTCGCCTGGCAACGCACAGAATCTCCAAACGCCGTCTTACCATCCGTCAGTACGTAATAATACAAACAACCAAGAGCAAATACATCAGATCCATACGTCTGCAATAATACAATCCTTTTTTAGAATAGAATAGAATAGAATCTTTATTTGCGGGTTATCTGGTATCAGTCGCATATTACAGCAATTGGTCTCCCTACCATAACACCGATAACACATATACAAAAATGTGTGAGAATAAATTCATAAACAATTGACAGATCATGAAACAAGCACCGAGTCGTTACCAATAAAAAACACAAAAGGGATGTCAATATTAAGTTACAAAGTCTCCACTTCTCATGGATATAAGTTTCTCACTACACACATTATAGAAGTAGCGAAGACACCAATCCTCCTGTGGCACTACTTTTTGTACAAAAAAATTCCAGTTAAGAGTGGCTGACCACTTTATACTACGTTTTACAACCGTCTATTTTCACACATTATTTAAACCGAGGGCCAAGACCAAAACGTTTAAAACACTGGTTTTAATCGTACAAAAAGTGCGTTTCCCACGGAACGGGTAAATTTTTTTTCAATTTTATTTCAAATTCCCAATGAAAATAAAGTTCATGTGAACTTGACTCGTTAATCTTGTGTGAGGAAGTAATTTAAGAGTGTAATCGACGAATGGATAAAAAAAACTTACGAAATGACATTTGTAATTGTTTCCTTTAGAAACTTTGTCAAGTATTTCAGGTGCAATCCAACCCGGAGTTCCTCCAACATTTACAGTGGCTACAAAGCTATTTCCATCTATAATGCGTCTACTAAGTCCAAAATCAGATAACTTGACTCTTTTCATTTTAGTGAGTAGTACGTTCTCAGGCTTCAAGTCTCGATGAATGATGTTATTAGAATGCAACCAGTCAAGTCCGGTTGTAATTTGTTTAAGTACATCGACACGTTTGATTGTAATATATTTATTTAGTACCCATTGTTTCAAGGACATGTCACAGAGTTCAAGTACGATCTGAATTAAGCCTCCAATCTGCTGTGTTCCAAAGTATCTGACGACATTTTCATGGGAATCACAACTCTTCAATAGTTCAACCTCGTGGGTAGCTTGTTCTGCCCCGCCCACCATGTTGCATTGCACCAACTTTACAGCTACATCTCGATCACCAAATTTTCCTTTATAAACTACCGTACCGTAGCTTCCTTGTCCTAATACATGGTTCACGTCGTAACTTATACGAACATCATCAAACTCCCTTGACGCTTTTATCGTGCTTGTTCCACTTGTTAATATACTAACGGCACCGCTTTGATTTGTCTCCTTTAGCGCTTCCAACAACTTATCATACCCGTTTTTTCTTGTTATCATCACTTTATACAACTCGGACGATTTTTCTACCGATGTTTTACCTACACTATTCTACAAATCATATTCATATCAATTACAAATATTAAATTTTTGACTTTTTGAACTCCCACATAATTATTACTCTTATACACTCACATTATTTATTATTACAACCACAATTTTTTTATCAATTGCTGAAGTGGGGTTCTGTGGTTGCCACATGAGACGGAATGAAAAGTAAAATGAAAATTTGACAGTTTGGTACAGTAATTGTTTTCTAAACTAAACTAAAATTCACCCTGACAAAAAAAATTTAAGGGAAAATTCATTGATAGATCAAAATGTTCCGAAAATTTCACGCAGTAATTTCATGAATTTTTTTTACACGAAATTTTATACTTCTCTAAAAAACAATACAAAATTAGCTTGATAGGATAAAGATATCGTTTGAAAAATAAATTTGAGATTTGAAAAAGCGTTGTAAGTCTTTGTATGTAATGAGTTTTGGGTATGATTGGCAATTGTGAGTGTATATACTTTGGTTAATACTAATTTGATTATTAGTTTGACTTACGAGTTGCTCAATGTCATCATTGTTTATAATTCCAGAAGCTTCCAAGAAGTTGAGAAACGCTGTGTTACACTTGGTCAAACTAGTTAATTCGCACATGTGCGTACGAATTATTTTTACTTGCCACCTTGCCAGTCCTCGATTTTCGTATGTATCAACGCATAACTCCAATACACTCACCATGAGCTATCATCACAATATTATTAACTAAGTTATTCACAAAGAGTTGGGAAAAAGTTGGGACGACTAACTAAACTCACTAGTTGTTGGGGGTAGTTTAATTGTTTACTCAAAAGCAACACTGGTTTAAACGAATTATATGATAATAATGTGTTAAATTTAACTAAATTTCAAGCATCCACATGCTTGGGACGCTGCTTAGGATTTACGATATTGTCAATTCGTTGAATATGGTATAAAAAGATCATATCGTTCAAGAATATTGGGGAGGGTTATTAATTTATGAAACAAAGAGAAATGTTACAGATTCGTAATAAGGAAGCCTTTCACTTTCACGATATTGTGGAAGCAAACAATGACCAACAGACAGGCATTTTGTCGGAATCCCCTGCATCAAAAATACCCATATATCTATCCTTTACAAAAATAATGAATCAAAGAAAGAACATAAAATAACCTGGGAAAGAAAATTGTAAGACGAAATGCACAGTGGTCAAAATCTTAAATTTTCGGACATATACTGTATTGAACGAGCTTCAAATATGAAGCAGATTACAAAAAAAATCAT